>BLQM01000143.1:45651-79421 GCA_012489335.1 Triparma laevis f. inornata
GTCTCTTGTATGAGTAAGTCCAAGAAAAGCAGAGCATCTGTACCAGTTGTTTCAAATGATGAAGAAAGTGATGAAGAAGAAACAGTTGTTGTAGAACCAAGTATAGGAAAGAAGAAGCAGGGCAAAGTCCAAGACCTTGCAACTATGTCAGAGAAACAAATCAACCAAATAAAGTGGAATGATAAAAAGTTAAGGCAATACAATGTGCAGAACAAAAAGCACAATGGCAGGGACATAATTTTCGAACCTGACATTGATAAGACAATAAAAAAAGAGTATGTAGAACTACCTCAAAACATTGGAAGAGACACCTTTTATGGTGTCATATCTAGGAAATACATTGGAATTTCAAGGAGAAGGCTCTACAAGTTTTTGTCTAATCAACCTTTGTATCAAAGGGGTAGGGACAGAATTCAACAGCCCCTTGCTAAACCTATTATAAGCAGTCGTCCATTTGAAAGAGTCCAAATAGATCTTATTGACACTTCCAAACTCTCAAACAATGTTTATCCTTTCACATTAACTTACATTGACACTTTTTCCAAAAAGGTTCATGCACGTCCCTTGAAGAACAAGAAAGAACAAACAGTGCAAAAAGAATTAGAGTCAATTTTAAAAAGCCTACCAATTGGTGCAACAGTCAAGTTAATTCAATCTGATAACGGCTCTGAATTCAACAACATTTCAAAAGCGTTTCCTAACAGCAAGAGCATAAAATCTTCTCCCTACAACCCTGCTTCTAATGGTATGATCGAGAGAGTGCATAGGTTTATTAAGAAATACATTCACTTTGCAAATTTGACTAAGAAGGCAACATTTCCTCATCAGTTGAAGAGTGTTCTTAAGTTGTACAATGAAAGAAAGAACACAATAACAAAGTTCACTCCAAATGAATTAGATAAGGTAGACCTCGATCCAGAAATTAAAAAACAGGTTAAAGAAAGAATTGAAAAATCTGGAAGAAAGAATTCACTAGTTGAAAGAAAATTTCCCCCTTTAAGTGTTGGAGACTTTGTACGCCTTGCAATTATTAAAACCTCAGACCTTGATAAATTGTATGAGCAGTGGTCGGAAGAGAGTTACGAAGTTGCCCAAGTGAGAAAAACCACTCCTCCAACCTACAAGTTGAAAGGAAAATCCTACATCTATCAAAGAGATTACCTGCTTAAAATTCCAAAAGAATCCGAAGAGGAGCGTAAAAAAAAAGAAAAGGAACTGACAAAAAAGCAAGAAGCAGAAAAGCAGAAGAAGATTGATGAGCAAGAGGCTACAAGACAAACAGCACAAAGGAACAGAGAATTAGCAAAGTTGACTAAGCAGAAGAAGTACCTCTATGATGTAGGGCAGAAACTTTTATTCAGTAAGGAATGGTTTGAAAAGCATGACAAAAGCCTTGTCAAGGAGTTCGGTGCTAGAACCCGCACAGGTGTCATCTCTAGTAAAAGCAAGAACAATTATTATATAAAATTCATAGATGCAGATTATAAAGACTACAAAGGAGAACAAAGAAACATTTACCAAAAGAGCGTTGTCGAAAAAGATGCCACAAAATTATAATATTTTTCTTCTATAATGAAACCTGAATATCAAATAACAAAAGATGACCTAGACCAAACTGAAGTATATGTAGCCCCCACAGGAGGAATGCTTTATAAGCAAGGAGGCAGGACAGAATTTACAGAAGTTGCAAACTCAACAATGACTGATTTTTTGAAAAGTGAAAAAGGATTTAAAAACATTATAGGACGCCCAAAAACTGAACTTACAGATGTTGACATAAAATTTGATCCCATGGTTGACTTCTTGCACAGCACTTCCTCTTTTGGCAGAAACGAACCAAATGTTATTCACCGACAAGAAAGAAACCAAAATAGAAGACCACCCACACAGCAGTTTATGGCTTACCTGCAGAACGAATTTGTTGCAGAAAAAGAAAGGGTTAACTTGAGGAGGCAGAATAGAAATGTTAATATAATACCTGACGATGAATTGAGAAGAGGCAAACCCAATAGAAGAAGAGAGCCTTTGATTCCCCGACAAGATAATTTCGTAGACCCTTACGACGAAATGTTTATAGAATAAATATTTTTATTATTATATGGACGGAAATAAAAACTTTAGAAATACTCTGAATGGAATAAACAATGAAATAGATGCATCAACAATTGTATTTGGAAGTGATGAATACCAGCCAAATGCCTTTCTAAAAACTGATTCAAGCAAAAAAGTTGTTACACAATCAAAAATAACAAACACAGATGTTAATGACAACACATTTACAATTGCCAAGACCAATGGTTTGCAATCTGCAATTGATGCAAAGCAGAATACAATTCAAAATGGAGACCTTACTATTGCAATGACCAATGGTTTACAATCTGCCATAGATTCAAAGCAGAACACAATTCAAGATGGAGACCTTACTATTGCAATGACCAATGGGTTACAATCTGCCATAGATGCAAAGCAGAATACAATTCAGAATGGAGATCTTACTATTGCCAAGACTAGTGGTTTACAAACTGCCATAGATTCAAAGCAGAACACAATTCAAGATGGAGACCTTACTATTGCCAAGACTAGTGGGTTACAAACTTCAATAACTACAAATACCAATAATATCGCAACCGAAGTAACGAACCGAACAAACGCCGATACGGCACTTCAAGCACTTATTGACACAATTAACACAACTTTGGCAAACAAGTCAAATATTAATTCCCCATCGTTTACTGGCAACGTTGGGATTGGAATTAACCCCTCCTACAAACTAGATGTCAATGGGAATGGACGAATTAATGGTACTTTGTATCTTTCAGACCCTAGAAATTATATAACTAGACATAGTTCATATGGAGCGATTATTAATGATAATACAGGTATCATATTGGCTATAGATAATGCTGAAGGTGTTAGTGATTGGAAACTTAGGGTTGAGTTTAGTAAAATAACTCTTTACCAACCTACAGATATTTTTGGTAGGCTAGAGGTTGATGGTACTTTGAAGGTTTATGGTACAATAGATGTTGGTGGAATTGTAATGGCAAATAATAGAGAAGTAAGTTGGAGTGAAATAGGTAATAAAAGTTTAGAATTTCATTTTGGTAGTCATAATAACAACAACGCTTCGCCATACGCAGACCAAATACATTTTAACGGGTGGGCTGATAATAGTGGTGGAAAGTCTAATCTTTTATCTTTGAAAAAGAATGGATTTGGAATGCGTATTTTTCAACCTACTTCTTCAACATATCAAAATACCACAAATTATACTGAATACAGAGATTGTGTTTTGGCTGACATGGATGGTAACGTTGGGATTGGAACTGATAGCCCCCAAGCGAAACTCCATGTTACAGGCGGAACTGCTAATGAAAATTGTGTATTAATTTTAGAAGCGGATAGTGATAACAATGATGAAGATGCGAATCCGCAGATGGTTTTTAGACAAGATGGAGGGTTAGACGAAGCGGGTATAGGAATTGATGATAATAGCAATCGTTTGGCACTATGTAGTGGGGCTGGTAATAGTGGGATTTCATTTAAGACAGGTACGGCTCACGGAACAGATTTAGGAACGAACTCTATTTTTAACAAAACAACTGAAAGAATGAGAATAACCAGTAGTGGTAACGTTGGGATTGGAACTACTTCTCCTACAGAGAAATTACACGTAGTTGGTAACATTACCTGTACTGGTGTAATAAAAGGTGGAAGTGGTTCAGTCGTAAAAACATCGATGCTTGACTGGACTTCGAACACTGGTGTTTCAGGGGCTTGGCAAAGTGTAGAATCGTTAAATTATACCAAACACGTGGGTACTAAACTTTTAGTTCAGTGTTTTTTTTACTACGATTATAGTGGTTATGGTTCTGATAGTTGTGAAAGCAGAGTTAAACTGACTGAATTCTATAATCCGACAAATATAGCATATTCACACACATCTATGCTTCAAACTTATCGTGGTAGCGGAGGTGGTGGAACACGAAGTGGAACACTTAATGGGAATATGGCTAAAACAGGTTTATTACAGACAGGTGCTACGGTGATAACTATTTCATTAGAGATACAAGAAAACGGTGACGACGCAGTGACCGTGAGAGAGGGGTACTTTTTGGTTCACGAAGTTGTCGCCTAAGTTGATAACGCCTTCTATTTGTTTTAGCATCTAACAAGATTACGAAGTAGGGTATTTGCAAAAAGCAAATTAACGTCTCATTCAAATTAATTATAATCATCTACAGTATCATCATCTTCACCAATTTTGTTCCACTCTTCCTCATTCAACTTCCACCCGAGAGTCCGATCGAACCCTTCGTCACATCGAGCGCCTTCTCACTATCACGCCCTAGCTACTCCTCGTTCACAACAACAACAACAACAAAATTTCGCTAGCCAAAATTTCATCATTTCTTTCTTAAAAAACTACTTAAGACCCCATATTTCCTTCTTCCGATCCGGACACTCGAATCCCGTCCTCCTAAACAAATACTCCACCTCAATCTCCTTCGTCAACGGTATAATCAAATCCCTATACAACCCCTCCACAACACTCGGCTTCAACTTCATCCCCGCATACCCATCCCCCATAATATCAACCGCAGCATTCGCTGCAGCCGCCGCAGCCGCAGCCACAATATCCCTAATCTCCGAGTCCTTACTCCTTTCTTTCCCCACTGGAATCGCATCACTCAAAGGTTCCCTCCCATAAGTCGCCGCTTTAATTTTACTCCTCTTCAAAACCTGCAATGAAGCCCGAGCCCGAGCGAGGAGCGAAGCGACGAGTTAGTTTAGTTCGTGCTCGCACAATTGTAGTATTCCCAGCGTCGTCGCGTTCGACTCCTCGCAGTTCCTCACCTTCTCCTCAACAATCTCATTAGTCAACAACCTCATAACTCCCTCCACATCCCCCTCCCCACACATCCTCTGATATCCCTCCGGATCACTCAAGTATTTACTCTCCGCCACGAACTGAACCGAAGGGCGAAGCGACGAGTTAGTTTGAAATATTCTTCATGCGAGGAGCGAGAGCTTCACATCCTTTTCGACGTTCGCTCGTTCTATTAATCGATAATCTCTTCGCACCGCTCTTCGTTGCTCTCGCTTCACATCCTCATCGCTCTCTCTCCACACCCTCGCCCCTTCGCTCCTTGCTATATCTCACCTTCCCATAATGTATCCTCTTACTCAAACTCTGCAAAATAAGCGTATCTGTCAAAACGCTACTCCCATACTGATCATCATCCCCCGGAAGCGTAATTAAAGGTATAACCTCATTAATATACCTCTTCAACAAAACACTATTAAAGTTGACCAAATTAGCGTTTCCGACAGGGGAGAGGAGTTCAGGAGGGTAGGTTAAGGGTTTGAGGGTTGAGAGTGGTTCGGGGATTAGGGTGGGGAAGAAGGAGTGCTCGTCGGGGGAGGTGTAACGACGGACGGAACCGTGGAGGAGTTCAGTGCCTGTGAAGAGCGAGCGACCATGGGTCTTGAGTTAGTACAGGAACCGATGCATTTCATGAGCAGTATCAAATACTTTATCAAATACTTTATCAAATACTTTATTACGCACCTAATAACATATACTCAAGAAACGATAAAGGAAGTAAACTCTCAACATCTTCAGGAACTCTAGCTCCCAAAGGCAACGAATTCTGGGACAGAGGAGAGGAAGAGGAGTAGATAGGAGCGTTGTATGAGAATTGGGAACGCTCAATTAGGGCGAATATTATCGTTTCCTGAAATGGAGGGAGTGAGTTAGCGATGAGGCTGCCGTCGCAGCGCGAGCGCTTCTTCTACTGCCGCGCGCCGCATCATTGACCGAGCACTTTGCAACCGCGAACGAGCCGTCCCATCGCGTGCTGTGGCAGCGAGCAGACGGAGGAGGAGGACGAATGAGTAGTACGAGTACTCGTTGACGTAGTCATCGTGCTCCACCGCCGCCAACGGGGCAAATGTTAATTCGTTATTCATAGAATCGAAAATCTCACCTCTTGACGGATCAACGTACTCCTAATAGATTCAAGGCTTAGCACGTCAGCATGCAACTTCGTGCTGCTACGCTTAGGGAGAGAGGAGGAGGAGGTGGAGGAGAGGGGACTGCTTGCGAATGCAAAAGACAATCCTTGAGAGATCGAGATCAACAGGAATACGAGGGAGAGGATGGAGGGAGTGGTACGGTGGTGGGTGGGATGCATTATTCAGTTGTGGCGTGGATTATTTGGAGAGTGAAACGGCGTAGGGGAGCCACACAACTTTATATTTTCCAGCGTGGATCCACAATTGATGAAAATCCAATAGATCTCGATCCCAGCTGCCACAAACGCTCAACAGCTACAACACTCAATATACGCCGCGATATTGTCCAAATTGTAACTGAACTAGCATTGAAACCAGGATCCACTGCGTTTTAATTGATTACAAGCCGATAACGTAAAAACACCGCGTTTCCTCCCTCCTCGTCCCCACCCTCCTCCTTCCCAATCCCGCACCATGTCAGACACTCCCGCATACACCCTATCCCCTTACGAGCGCCTTCGTGAGGCTCGTATCGCGAGGAACAACACGATGCTGTCGAAGTTGGGATTGCTGAACGCTAGCCAGATTATGAAGAAGACGAAGAAGGTGAGCGTGAACCGACGAGCTACAGACGGGATAGCTCCGCATTCTAACTCGTCGATTCGCTCCTCGGCTCGTCTTCGCTCGCCTCGGCAGCCCCAACGCACCGTAAAACGCAAGCGCGCAGTCTCCACCGACGTCCGTTCCTCCTCCCGTCTTACCAGTAAAACCTACAACTTCAGCGATTCCACCTCACGCTCCAAAGAGGAGATCGAGGAGGAGCGGGAGGAGAAGCTCCGAAGGAAGGAGGAGAAGGAGAGGGCGAAGGGAGAGAAGAAGATGAGCAGGCTTTTGAAGCAGGAGAGTAAGAGGAGGGAGCAGGAGAAGGCCAAGGTGAGAAACTGCGAGGACGGACGCCCAGCTTGTCACTTTGCTCTTCGCTGGGAATACGTCAATTGCGTGCTCCTCGCATTAAGAGCATTCTAAACTACTAGCGAGAAGCGGAGCGTCGACTTGATACAACTCGTCTCGTCACTACGCTCCTCGCATTAAGAGCATTCTAAACTCTAACTCCCCCCTCCCCTCCACACCTCGTTAATGCTCCTTGCTTCGCTCGTCGCAGGCTGTCAAGGACCTTAGAAAGGAGATCAAGGAAATGGAAAACAAGAAGAAGGACGCCATCAAAAGCAAGGAGGGAACCATCAGCAGGGCGAAGAGGGCCTTCGAGAGGACCGAGTTCGAACAATTCCAGCACATTTGCAAGAAAGACGAAAACCCCAACTACACCCACCCCAACATGGACCCGGGTTACCCTTCTAACAAGAAGGAAATCGGGGCTCACCGCAAAAACGCTCTAAGCGCCTTAAACTCGTACGAGGGTAAGAAGAAGGAGAATCTAAAGAAAATGAACGAATCCGTAGGAGATGTATCCTTAAACTCTCGTATCTCGAAACTAGCGAAACCTCATCCAGGAGGAGAGAAGAAGGAAGAAGGGTACTGGAAGGTTTTACCGCAGTTGGGGGAGAGGCCAGAGAAGGTACCGAGCAGGGTTAGGGCGGCGGGGGGACCAATTGGAGAGGGTTTGAAGAAGAATTTGAGAGATGATTGGTTGAGCGAGCCAGGAACCGTTCAAGGTGAGTCGACTGTCTCGAGGCGAAGACGCTTTTGCAACGCACATTTCTAACACGGTGAGACATTCGCTCACTACGCTCGTCTCGCAGCCGGCGACGTGATTTTATACTTCGCAGAGGGCCACAAAAAATTCTTGGACGTGAACAAGGACAAACGGGCCGAGAAGCTCAAGCTGAAGAACAGGGTGCCGCTCTGGAGGAGGTGAGAAATTGTGAGGAGCGAAGCGACTAGCTGTAACGTGCTATTAGCTGCTATACACCAGTGGCGTCGGTTTCAACATCGACGCCGTTTTCGTCGCCTCTCGTTTCTAACTCGTTATCGCCTATCGTTCATGCGACTCGCGTTCGCTCGTCGCAGGTGGGAGAGCAAGAACTGCGGCTGGGGAAAGTGGGAGAAGCGCCCGGAAGGGCTGGGCCGCCAGGGCGTCAAGTGCGTTGTGGAGAAGGTGGACCACGAGTTCCCTTTGTTGAAAGATAAGGAAGTCGAAGCAGGCGCGATTTACCCAGGTACGAACGGAGCGAGGAGCGAAGCGACGAACTGGGAATGAGTTGATTACGCGAGTAAGGATACTAGAAGCAAGTTATACTAGCGAGGAGCAGCGAGGAGCGAAGTATTTGTACTTGATTTCGTTCAACTCGTCGCTTCGCTCCTTGCTGCTCATCGCTGGGAATGCGTTAATCGTCTCGCTTCGCTCGCCGCTCGTAATGACACTAGAAGCATGTTATACTAATTTGTCGCTTCGCTCCTCGCCTCCGACTTCGTCTTCGGCTCGCTTCGCTTGCCGCAGTCATCGCCAACATCACCCTCCGACCCCTCGAAACCCCCACTGGAGGCGTCCCCGCCTCCACGTTCGTCTACGAACTGAACAAGGCCGAACTGGACGAGCAGAGGGAGATCGAGGAGGAGAAGCGACTCGAAATCGCCAAGAACAAGCTCCGCGTCGAACGCGGGAAGAAGCCCAAGATAAAGAAAATGAGAGGTGAGGCAATGCGAGGAGCGAAGCGACGAGCTAGAAGTCGCTTTTATCGCTACGTAACTCTAACTTGTCGTCGCTTCGCTCCTCGGCTCGCTTCGCTCCTCGGCTCGCTTCGCTCCCCCCTACCCCCGTCGCAGTCGTCGCCAACGACAAAAACCTTACGGAGGAAGAAGTCGAGAAGGAAGAGCTCGCAGCTCGCGTCAAAACCGAGCCCAACAACAACAACAACATCAACAGCAACATCAACAACAATATCAACATCAACATCAACACGCCCGTTTACAAAGTAGACAAAACCCGCACCAAGCCCAAGTACGACTTCGACACGCCCCCGCCTTCCTTCATTTGCTCGTACTTCCCTTCCGAAGGCTTGAACAACTTCATCGTGCCTCTCAATAAATGCTCCCCTAAGTCCTCGAACATCCAAGTCAACTCCAACGTCGACTTCAAGGGCAAGTCGTGGACGGTCACTCGCGTCCTACCCACCGCGTCCACCGGCCGCGAGGTATGGAACGGCGTCGGCTTGAAAAACGGCGACGTAGAAATCGAGGTCGGAGCCTGGGAGATCGACCCCAGCACCTCGGGACCGACCATCCAGCTCGACGCGAATTTAAGGAAAAAGGCGGTTGAGATGCTAACCGTAGTAGGCGAAACCGATTTAGGTGTTAGGTGAGGCACTGCGAGGAGCGAGGCGACGAGCTGAGATGACGATATTTCGCCACTGTGGGGAACGAGCATTAAGTACATTATAAACTAACTCGTCGCTTCGCTCCTTGGCTCGCTTCGTTCGCTGCTCCTCGCTACGCTTGTCACAGCTTCGACGAAGTTGTGACTGACGAAATCGCGGAATCATACACCTCCTACGTTCCCATCGCGTTCTCCCTTAAGGTGAGAAAAGAAGAGGACGAAGTACGCGAGATAAGGGGCACTTTATACTAACTCGTCGCTTCGCTCCTCGGCTCGCTTCGCTCGCCCCCTCAGCTCGTCCAGGCCCGCATCCAATCCAACTTCTACCGCCACGTCGAAGGCGTCGTCGACGACCTTCGCCGAATTCACGACATTTGCGCGCTCTACAACGAGCCCAGCGCCATCATCACGATCGACGCGCTTCTCATTACGAACCAGTCTACTCAGGCGCTGATGGAGATTGTCAAGAACGAGCAGGTCGACATCGACAAGGCCAAGTTCACGAGCATCAAGGAGGCCGTCTTGGGCGGAAAGCACGAGGTACGAAGCCGACGACAACGAGGAGCGAAGCGACGAGGATGTGTAGCTCGAGCGACGAGGATGCCCTCGTACTAACGAAATTCTAAACTAACTCATTGCTTCGCTCCTCGCTACGCTCGTCGCAGAGTCCTGCCGCGAAACCCACGCCCCAAAAGCCACTTTCATACTACGACGACTCGTGGATCTGCAAAACCAAGCCTGACCAGAATTGGACGCCCCAAGTCGCCGACTACGTCCAGTACAGCTTCTTCAAGCACAGGCGCTTCATCGAAGCCAACAAGGCCCAACTGAACGCCGGGGTCGTCGCCCCCAACAAGCCGGACTCCGCCGAGGAGAACACGGACACGATTTTCGAGGACGAGGGGCATTTCGAAGACAGCGAGGAGTGGGAGACTGCAATCATAGAAAAGGTTAGCCTCATTTTCGCTCCTCGTTTTCATTATCTCCACCACTAACACGCTCGCTGCGCTCGCTTCACCCTCAGATCGAATACGAGTTCTCTCCCGTCAGCCCCACCGCAATCATCCGACTGCAAACCGCGAGGGGCAACAAGAACAACACCCAACGAGTCGTAACTGTCCACTACAAGCCTGATCGCGTTAATGAGTTCCTACGACCTCTTTACGCGAACCCTCTCTACAAAGCCAACTTCTCCCCCAACTTCATCAACGCCGAAGAGCGCAGCCAGATCGTGGGACTTCTCGTAGAGCTGATGCAGAGGGCAGCAAACGGAGGTGAGCCCTGTACGTGAACCTCGCTATAATACGGGCTTTATACTAACTCACTGTTGGCTACGCTCGCCGCTCGCTACGATCGCGCAGACCCGATCGTTTCTGACGTCGACTCCATGTGCACCCTCCATGCCAAACCCCTCGACCCAAACAAGATGAAAACCGAGATTTCCGCTGAGACGAAGCAAAACAACCTACAGCAATCCCTCCTCCTAACTGACTCGAAGTCCGTCTCCTCAGGCCTGTCCCTCGACACCGTCATTGCCCGGCTCAGGAATAACTACTACCGGTCCAAAAAAGCTGCTGAGGACGACATTATGCGCATCTATGGCGACCGCGCCAACGCTCTCCTAAATAACAATTGCAGCCTAGGCAGCAAGTTCGTCATCGTGTCTGCCCTCGCTGGAAACGGAGAGGACGTCGAACCCGTCCTCGCTTCCCTTGGGGAGGCCGAGAGGGAGGTTCTGAAGCGCCTCACTTCCGCGTCCACCATTTACAACGCAGCCATCTGCGCCCTAACAGAGCCCGAGCTAACGTTGTGGCTGGTGGGCTGGCGTGCCGAGGGTCGTGTGCTTCCCGAGGCTGAGTCGGTGTTGGCCCCGGCCGAGGAGGCCCCGCTTGACGAAGAACCCACAACCCCTATGAAGCCCGCCGCTCCCGGTGCATCGGTTGCAACTACTCCGGATCCGACGGCAAATTTCCCCCACGTTCGAGGTGAGGAATTGCGAGGAGCGAAGCGACGAGCTGGGAATTCGACAGTTGCGCTCAAAATAGGCTCCATGAGGAGCGAAGCGATGAGTAAAGTAGAGACCACGTTGGCTATGAACGAGGACTCATGGTCTATAAACTTGTCGATTCGCTCCTTGCCGGTAATATGACAGTTGCGCTCAAAATTTAGCTGCACTATTAGCTTCAGTGTAAACGCCAACGCGCCTATCGCCGCTACCTAATTCTAACTCGTTAATACTAATCTTCATGCGACTCGCTATGCTCGTCGCAGGCTCAGTCGACATCAACGGCGTTGACCACGCTCTCCTCCCTCCAGACCCTGCGAATGGACACCCCAAAATCGAAGCTGGCGTTACATGGCCTGACGTGAAGATCAAGATTACTGTCGGCGGTGTTATCGTGGAGCCCGCGACGCCCGAAGGGGGAGGCGCGGCCGGTTGTGTTTTAGTGGGCGACGACTACATCAACAATTCGGCGCTCACGAGAGCCATTTACGGGAAACCGGGACGATTCAAGAGTTGCTATCGCTGCAAATGCGATCGACAGGGATTCATGGTGTGCCGCGTGCGCCGCGGACACACCCATATTGACTTCATCCAGGAGAAGCTTGAACGAGGAGGTGAGCGCGAACGACGACAACTAGGAGCGAAGCGACGAGGATGTGGAGCGAGAACCAGGCACGCAGCACTTTCGTCTCGCAGAAGTGTAAATCTTGCGTCTTGAACCGCGACCTGTTGAACATGGCCGCTCTCAACGACGAGATAAGCAAGCTTGTGGAGCCGGGTTCGACGGCGACGAGCACTACGGTAGTTCTCTACTAACTCGTCGCTTCGTTCCTCGCTCGGACTTCCTCCTCGGCTCGCGCAGCCTCGACCCCGAGAACGCCCAAGTCGACAGTGCGTGGAGTCCCGGGAGGCTTCAACGGTCACAGCTTGGCGTTGGACAAGAGGCCTATGTGGAAACCCAATTCCTCGACGCGCGAGATTGCGCTCAGCGACATCCTTGCGTGGAGGGAGACGATCAAGACGGCGACGGAGTCTACGAAGGAGTTCGAAGTGACGATAGATGAGGCCAAGAAGAATTTGAGGAACGAGGAAAGTAAAATCATCTCGGTTGACGTTGATGAGATCATGGAGCAGCAGGAGGCGTCGAATGCTATCTTGGACCTCGGTGACGACCACGACGACCAGTGTATGTTGTGCGGAGGCGAAGGCGAGCTGCTGATGTGTGACAGCTGCCCCAAGTGCGTGCACCTCGAATGCGTAGGCTTGAAAACCATCAGCGAAGACGAGGATTGGTTCTGCGGGGAGTGCGTGATTAGGATTAGGAGCGCTAACGTGTGCATGACGACGGACACGAAAATGGAGGATGTGAAAGTTGAGGAAGTGGTGAAAGAGGAAGCTGTGAAAGAGGAGGAGGACGTGAAGATGGAAATTGATGTGAAGGACGAATAAGAAAAATGTTTTTAAATTTTGCATGCAAATGGGACATATTTATCTTAGCTTACGTATTCGGCGACCTAACCGTCCTTGAAGTGAGGCGACGTGGTCGGGACAAAGGCTTCGTTGCGATCTTGGTATTTAGAATCTTCGCCAGAAATGACTGACCAGGTCGCTCCGGTTCTCCCGGAGGACGAATTCGTGGAACCGGTAGAGGCATGGAGCTTGCTGAGCCCCCACTCTGCTTCGTCCCCATTTTCGTCTCACCTCGTACATGGTCAGTTCGCCAACAGTGCTCGTTGCGAGCGAACTCGAGGATTCGTCCTCGCAGAAGTCGTAGCTGTCCTCGCTGTGCGAGTAGGGGTTGTGGCGGTTGTCTTCGAAACCACCCCCATCCGCACCAGTACGGTTGGAGGCGGAGTTGGGTTCGTAGGGTCGTTCGGATGCCTCCTCCTCGTTTTCCATCGGCGGGAGAGTGCGCTGGAATACGGCGGCACGGTTCGCCTGCCTCGTCTTCGAGCTCTTATGATTCCTTTTGAAGAGCCGAATTGTGAAGGGGTAGATGGGAACGTCATTGATTTGGTTGGCGCAGGTTGGTGTCCTGCAGAAGTGACCGAGACCGCGACCTCCGCGAGAGCTGCCCCAAGTGGACTAGCACAAGCCGCATTTGAAGAGCGCGTAACCGCGCTCTTTGTTGTGGGGAACCGACTGAAGCCAGGGCGCTTTCTTGTCGAGATTTTGCATTCGGGGCACTTCACGACGTGTTTGTACTTAGGAACCTTCTTGAAGAACACGTTAGGCAGGACACACGAGCGGCAGCAGAATTGGCGGCGCTTGAGGTCGCCGGAATTGGCTGGAGTATCTTTGGTCTCGTCGTTGTGAAGGTCGAGGTTCGCAGCGGTCAGGGTTTGGGGTTCGGCCTCGATCTTCTGCGACGAGCGAAGCGAGTCGCATGAAGATTGGCGATAACGAGTTAGAAACGAGAAGCGACCAGAGCTGCGTCGATGTTGAAACTAACGCTACTTGCACAACTGGTGTATAACAGCTAAACAGCGCATTACCAGCACGTCGCTTCGCTCCTCGCAGTTTCTCACCTTCTTCTTTTTCTTCTTCTTGGTTTCGGTGTTGTAGTCGGCGGCCTCGTCCTCGATCTTGATCTTCGAGAAGGCCTCAACGACTAGGTCAGGTCGCGTCAGGAGCAGTCGGCTCCACGAGCTTGCTTATATCGTCGTTGAAAGCGGCCATGTTCAACGGGTCGGTCGCAGTCTCGATGCAAGGCTTGCACTTCTAGGAGCCGAACTTGTTGCGCACTTGGTTCCTGGAGAACTCGCTGACGGATTTGCGGTCGCCGCAAGCGCAGCAAGCGATCATCTTGTCGTCGACCTTGCGATACCCTTGGCCGGTGTGAATCCGAGGATTCTCGAAGATTGCCTGAAGATCGTCCAAGCTCTCGTAGACGTTGTTTCACCAGAGCTGCGTGAGAGTGAGAGTTAGTGAGGCGTCGAGGGCGTCAAGAGCCTCGAGAGGCAAGTATGATTGACGAGAGCCGCTTCGGGGACTTACCTGCTGAATGCGCGACTTGGGGTGATCAATATGCGTCATCACACCTCCTGTCATGTAGAAGACATTGTTAAGATCGTCCGCCGCCGAGACTCAAAAGAAGAAGAGTATAAACGAGATCTCCGCGAGACGCTAAACACATCCTTTGTCAGATACCAAGCCTTCGATCTCAGAAAATTTAGGTAAATTCGCTGTCGGGAAGACACTCAAAACGATAATTAAAATTCATAAGATTGAGGGAAGATTTTCACAGTGATTTCGATCTAAACTACTTTTTTCCATCTAAAACGATTAGATCATCTGCTCCAAGCCATACTACAATTCCTCCAGTCCATATCAGCTATTACTCCTACACTCTACCCTCCTCAGCAACCTCAGCAACCTCAAAACAAAGTTTCGACTTCTCGAGCTTCCACGATGGCGAAGAGAATCATCTTGGATGCCCTCGAGGACACGCTGGGCAAGTACGTCTCCAACCTCGACCCAACCGCGCTGAATGTCCGCCTATTCGATGGCAAGATCACGCTGAAAGATCTCAAGCTTGACGTGGCCGCTGTGAATGCCGAGCTTGCTCTCCTCCCCTCTCCGCCTCCCTTCACGGTTGTCGGCGGTTCCCTCGGCGAGGTACTGGTGGAGATCCCATGGACCAAGCTCTCCAGCAAGTCCGTTAAAGTCAAGATATCGTCGCTCACGATCATCGCTGAGACTGCGTCCACTTCCTCCAATCCTTCCAACCCCACCGCTTTGCACCTGAACCCCAACTCTCTCGTTCGGCAGTCGATGCTGACGAGCCAGAATCAGACGCGGTTGAAGACGCGTCAGCTCACTCACTCGGACCTCTGGGATACCGAGGGCAGAGAAGAATCGGCGGATAGCTTCGGCAGTCGCCTCGTTCAGCGAATAATTGAGGTGAGCTGAGAATACTGCTAGTAGCAGGCCTTGTGGGCGGTACGTTGGGGTTGCTTTTGATGACCAGTAGGGTCACCTATGATGGGTGTGGTTTGATACAACGTGCTTACTTTGAGGGAGGTAATTTGGTTTGGATGGGATAATTTCATGACACAGGCCATTTCCTCTCCTTATGATCTCTCATGAGGCCAGACCTCATGAGGGACTAGTGACACCATTTTCCTAAATACGAGGATGGAAATTATTCCTCCCTAAGCTCCAGTCGTTTCTTCGCTATTCGTTTCTAACACGGCTCGCTTCGCTCGCCGCTTCGCCGCTCTTCGCAGAACCTAGATGTAGACGTGGCCGACGTTAATATCCAAATTATCAATGAGTCCGGAGTCAACAAAAGCCGCACCGGAATCTCCCTCAAAAACTTCAACCTACACTCCACCGACTCCTCCGGCGAGCGCACCTTCATTGACCGTTCCGCCAATTCCTCCTCCTTCCTCTACAAGGCCCTCTCCGTCGAAGGTCTTTCCCTCCACTGCTCAGACCTCTCCAACACCGGCGCTCCCTCTTATATAATCAAGCCGCTGACGCTGCAGCTCAACGTGAAGCAGAACGACAGCGACGACTGCACTGTCAACCCAAAGTATGTCGTTAGCGGGAGTCTGCCGAGCCTGAGCGTCGGGCTGAGCAAGCAGCAGCTGCTGAGACTTACCGACGTTTTCCGAGTCGTCGAGGAAGAGAGGTGAGCTGAACAAAGCGCCACAAAAACCCCAATCCAACTCTAACGCACGTTCACAGCTTCGGCCCTCTGTTCCCTGAAAACCGCCCCGCTCAATCCGTGTCCGCCAATCCTAAAGCCTGGTGGCGCTACGCCCTTATCTCGATCGGCCGCATCTCCCGTCGACGCTCCTGGCGCGAGTTCATTCTCGCCTTCCGCCGCCGTCAAAAGTACGTCAAGCTGTACAAGCGCGCCCGCTACACCGAAACAGAGGGCGGTACGAAGTACAAGGTCGTCACCGAAGACTACGACTACGAAAGCTCAATCTCAAACAGGCTCTCGCCCCTCTCCTCCAAAGAGCTTCACACCCTCTACCTCATCGAGGAGGACTTAACCGTGACGCTGACCACCATCATGGCATGGAGAGACCTCGCCGAGGTCGAGTACAAGATCGAGTGCGGAAAGGTCCGCGCGAAGGAGGGCAAAAAGAAGACCAGCTTCCAGAACTTCCTTTTCGGCAGCAAGAAGAAGAAGGAGGAAAAGGAAACCGGGGGGTACGAGGAGGGTCTGACCTCAGAGGTACGAGAGCGAGGAGCGGAGCGACGAGATAACAAAGGCGCCATGAATACAACGATGAGCAAGATGTGAAATGAACGAGTTTTTGTAATCTCGTCGCTCGTCCACATGAACGAGTTCTTGTAATCTCGTCGCTCGTCCACATGAACGAGTTCTTGTAATCTCGTCGCTCGTCCACATGAACGAGTTCTTGTAATCTCGTCGCTCGTCCAAATGAACTCGTTTAGTTCGTCGCTTCGCTCCTCGTATTACGAACATTCTAAACTAACTCGTCGCTTCGCTCCTCGCAGGAACTGCAATCGATCCAGTCCTCCCTCATATCTCCTACGAAAACAAAACTGAAAGACGGCTCCACGCTGCTGTCTCTCAACTTCTCGCTCAACGCCTTCAAGTTCGAGCTCTTCAATCCCGACGCGATCCTCCGCACGATGATCCTCGGTTTGACCACCACCATAAACGTCCAGTCCGACAACTCCAGGAAGCTAACCTCGACCATCAGTAGCATATCGGTCATGGACGAGTTCACTCGGAACAACCAGTGGCCTAGCGTCGTCAAGCAGCTGAGCGAATCGAGCGAACAGGTAAGAAGAGAAGAAGAGAGCTGATTAATGCGAGAAGCGGAGCGAAGCCCGTGAGAAGCGTGTAGTTCTTATTCTCTTTTAGAAATGCTCGAGCGAGCAGAGATGTGTCAAGGCAGCGGAAAACTCGTCGTTTCGCTCCTCGTTGTCGTCGATCGACGAAGCCCAGTAAAATCTCCTCGCTTTACACTAACTCCCCCCTCCCCTCTTCGCGCCAGGGCGCCATCAGCTTCACGGTCGATCAAACCTCGTCGGGGGATTCGGATGTTCATTTATCCCTAACTGGCTTCGAAATAACCCCATCCATCAGCTTTTTGAACGCCTTGAAGGACTTTGCCAGTCTCTCAGCAGATCCCAATCCAACCTCGCCGACATCAAAAATGAAGGGCAAGCACAATCCGACTCTCGAGCAATCTCTGGCGTCGGGAGACTACGACCTTTTTTATGACGCCACCGAGCCTCTGAACCAACCTGACGAGACCACCCCAACCCTTAACTTCGATCTCGACATAACCGACAACCTCGGAGCAGCGTGGAGCGAAGCATGGAACAACAAGGTGAAGAGTCAAGCGACCTGGACTCTAGGTGAGACGCAAGTTACTGTGAGGAGCGAAGAGACGATCTGGGAATGCGTTAATTCTGCGAGTTACTGTGAGGAGCGAAGTGAAGACCTGTGAACTCTTCAATTCGTCGCTTCGCTCCTCGGCTCGCTTCGCTTGCCGCTCCTCGCATAGAGAATATTTTTAACTAATTCGTCGCTTCGCTCCACGCTCTGGCTTCATCCTCGCCTCGCTCCCCCCTCCCTCCGTCGCAGACCTGGACCTGCACGCCCCCGTTTTCATCTTACCGATCGACTGCACTAACGTCGACTCGAAATACCTCGAGCTCAACCTTGGGCACTTCTGCTTCAAAACCGTCAAGACGAGCGACAAAACAGTCGAAAAGTTCTTCAAGGAGGAAAATATCACCGGTTGGGAGAGCTTCCAGCTCGAGCTAGAAGGCCTGAAAGTCCAGGTGCGAAGTCATGAGGAGCGAAGCGACAGATGTGAGAACGTGATATATCTCTGTTCGAAATGAGGTTCCATGACGAAAGTTAAGAATATTCAACTAATTCGTTGCTTCACTCCTCAACTTATTTATGCTCCTCGCTACGCTCGTCGCAGTCGCGCCAGGGCTCCACCCCTCCGAACCTCATAGTGAACCCGACGCAGCTCCTCGTTTCCGTCGGCCTCGAACGCACCTTTTCCACCCCTCTGACCTGTCTGACCTGCGTCCTCCCCTTGTTTTCAGTGCATCTGAACTCCGCGAGTGCTGCGGTGATTAGATCGCTGGCCGACGACTGGCGGGAAAGTATTTCCGAAGTAAACAACGATATAAACGACGACGTCAGCGTCAACAGCTACAGCTCCAACAATTCCGTCATGTCATCAAAACGACGAAAGCGGATGGAGCAAATCGATAACATAGGAGTAACCCAAGACCCAAAGAAAAAACGGTCAAAAACCCCAAACAAACCACTACTGAAGGCGAGTTTCACCCTGCAACAGCTCACGACCACGCTGACCACCGTCAAAAACACGGACATTTCCGCAAATCTCGTCTCGGTAAAATCCACCCTAATCTCCTACCCCAACAAGAACAACTTCGAGCTCAAGATGGGATACTTCTGGATCATCGACAACCTGTCCCCTAACCGGCAGCAGAAGTTACTAGTCCATAGCGATCTCCCCGATAGCAGTTTGTCCTACTCCGCGAACAGCTACAAGATCAACGAGAGTTTGAAAAAGTTAGGAGTCTACGAAGATGCGTTCAGGTGAGAACGAGGAGCGAGGAGCGTAGCGAAGAGCTGACAACGCAGATTATTCATTCTAACTCGTCGTTTCGCTCGCCTCCTCCACCCTCCCCCCCTCATCCCCCCCACAGCTCAACGAGCCTCTGCCACATCACCGCAAACCAAAACCAACACTCCATTGACGTGAATTTCAAGATGGAGAGCATCGAAGTTCACTACAATCCGATGGCGGTGCGGAACATCCTTGACTTTGTCGGAAAGATGAAGGAGAGGCACCAACAGCAAGTGCAATTAATCCCGCCCAGCCCGACCAAGCGCCCAACGTCCTTCACGCGCTCTACGTCTCGCATGATAAACACCAAACCGGGAACCCCCACAAACGAAGCTTCTCCTCTGCCGCCCACTAACCTCAGCTTTGAGTTCAAGAGGTGAGAAGCCGCGAGGAGCGAAGCGACGAGCTGCGAATATGACAATTACGGTTACAATGAGTCTACATGAGGACTCCATGAGGACTCCATGAGGACTCCATGAGGACTCCATGAGGACTCCATGAGGACTCCATGAGGACTCCATGAGGACTCCATGAGGACTCCATGAGGACTCCATGAGGACTCCATGAGGAGCGAATCGCCGAGCATTAAGAATATTCTAAACTAACTCGTCGTCGCTTCGCTCCTCCGCTCCCCCCTCCACCCGTCGCAGCTTCGTTCTGAACATGAATTCCGCGAACGACGACCTCCCGATCTTCACGCTCAAGCTTTCAAAAATGAAGGTCGGCGTCCTTCTGACTTCGCCTGAGTCGATTTCCATGGAGGCCTCCCTAGACGACATCTCGATCACCACCCCCCTCAATGATAAAATCAGCGAGGACTACAACTGCATATTCGGCCTGGCTTCTGGCGTTTCGAGCAGCCTCCTCGAAGTGAAGTACTTCAAAAATAGTGCGGAGGCCGCTAAGAATTCCATCCTGTTCCCGAGCGCCGACAACATTGAGACGTTCTGCCACGTTTCCATCTCGAAAATTAGGTTCGTGCACATTCAGGCGCAGATTTTGTCGTTGACTGACTACATCCAGAACGGAATCCTCGGCGTCATTGCGGCCAAGGCAGACGATAGCTTGGACGGCGTCATTAGCGAGGAGGCAAGCGGGGCGAGTTTGTTCAAGATTGAAGGTGAGGCAGGAGGGTTTCAACTCCCCCCAATATCACTGACTCTAACCCAAGTCTAACTCTTTGCAGGCTCCGAGTTTGAGATCGTCGTTCCGTTGGAGGCCTCCTCCCTCACTCGCTCCGTCTTCAACACGAGAAAGCTCGACGTTACCTACAACGCTTACGAGAACAATACCGGAGGGAAGGCAGCGATAGGTGAGGCAACTGTGAGGAAGAAGCCCGGCGAGGAGCGAAGCGACGAGCTGGGAATGCGTTGGTTCCGTTCGTTATGAGGCTCCATGAGAAGCGAAGCGACGATTTAAGTTGCGAACGCGTTTTCAATGAACTTTGAGCGAAGCGTCAAACAAAGTAGAGAGCGCGTTCTCTATAAACTTGTCGCCTCGTTGCTCGTAAATTAGAGAACTCGTTGTCTATGAACTCGTCGCTTCGCTCATAGCTGGGAATGCGTTGGTCCCGCGAGTTACTGCGAGGAGCGAAGCGATAGGCTATAATAATAACCTTATAATAACTCGTCGCTTCGCTCCTTGGTTCGCCGCTCCTCGCTACGCCCGTCGCAGAACTCGGCGGCTTCATGATGCGGATCGAGAACAGTCCTGCCAACGGGGACATCTTAGACAACGAAGTCACGTTCAACTTAGTCGTCGAGCTGACCGGTGAGGCTCTCGACGAGGAAATCGACGAGATGAAGGAGATGAACGTGCAGATCAACATCAGCTCGATCAATCTAGCGATCAATAAGTCCCAGTTCGACGACATCATGTACATGGTCGAAAACAACATCACGAATCCCGACCCGTGTCTTCGAACTGACGATGTGAATTTGCTCGATTCAGTTCTAGATAAGAGCAGTAGTGGTGGTGGTAATAAAACCCACGCTGGCATTGAGTTCCAGGAGGAGGAGAAGGTGAGGCGCTGCGGGGGCGAAGCGACGAACTGGGAACGCGTTAATTCGGGTAACGACACAAGAGGCAATTTATACTAACTCCTGGCTTCGCTCACCTCTCGTCGCAGATCATCAAGGTCATGCTAGGAATGGATGATTTAAGTTTGAAGCTGAGCTCCTCCACCAAAACTGACTTCGTCACATTGCACGCCAAACACATTAGCATCAACAACGTCCTTCAGGGCAACGTAATCAACGCCAAGGTGAAGATGAAAAGTTTGGTGGTTGAGAGCTACGGGAGGAGGTGAGAAGCAGCGAGAATTTGCCGAGAACAAGTTATTTGCGTCCGTTCATACGAGCGAGACTCAACTCAACAAACAGCACCTTAACACGGCTCTCGCCGCTCCTCGCAGCTTTTTCGAGAGGGAGGGAATTGACGACGACATACTCGACTTGGAGTACAAGAAAATTACTCAGAATCCAAACGGCGACAGCGATGTAACCCTTGGCGTGAAGGTTGACCGGCCGATGATCACGGTGCTGCCCGACGTCCTCGTGGATTTGGGGGAGTTCTTCAAGAAGGACGATCGAGACGTCGTTAGAGAGGAGATCGAGAGCGAGGTCGCTAACAATGTCAATCCCTCGGCAAACCAAAGCACGTTCAAATTCAACGTAGACATGGCCGACGGCCTGGTCAAGCTCATCAACTCCGAGACCGAGGAGTTCTTGGGTCTGAGAACCTCTGTGTTGATACAGTCTGAAGGGAGCGTTGACGAGAAGGAGGTGAGGATTTTTTGGCATTGCCGACTCGTATTTTGGTGATCTTCATCACTAGCACGGCGAGCGGTAGCGAGGAGCGAAGCGACGAGTTTTTAGATGCCTTTACCTCTCTGCTCGCTCGAGTATTTCGAAGAGAAAATGCTTCGCTTCACTCCGCTCCTCGTTTTCGCCATCTCCACCACTAACACGCTCGCTGCCCTCGCTCGCTCGCGCAGACGAAAAACGCCAACGAAATCAATATCTCAAACCTTGAGATTTTCAAGTCCAAGTCCCCCCAAAACAACACCACCGCCACACAAATCTTAAAGAGCGTGAACTTAATCCTGCACTCGACGAGCGTCGTGCCCAACAATACCCCGAACCCTCTCGAAAGGCACATCTTCAAGATTCTCTGTGCCACTCCTTTAAACGCTGATTTGTCGTTGCGCACCTTAAAATTATTCTTAATGTGCTCGACATATTTGGAAGAGGGTTTCAAGGCGCCTGACGGGGTATCAGAAGAAGGTACGAAGCCGTGAGGATCGAAGCGACGAGCTAGGAATGCGGTATTCGTGCGAGTAACCATACTATCGTAGTACTATGAGCGCTTTATACTAGCGAGGGGCAGCGAGGAGCGAATTGACGTGGATTTGCACTTGCTTTCGTTCAATTCGTCTGGTTTGCTTCGCTCCTCGCTAAGAATGTGTTAATCAGTTCGCTTTGCTCGCCGCTTGTAACCATACTATCGTACTATGAGCATTTTATACTAACTCGTCGCTTCGCTCCTCTCCTCGGACTTCGACCTCGGCTCACTTCGCTCGCCGCTCCTCGCTTCGCTCGTCGCAGAAATCGATACGTTGATCGATCTGCAAGCCCTGGAAAAGTTGGAGACCGCGCTCAACCTCAAATCAAACAACTCCACGGACGACGAAGACGACAGGAGAAGCGTGGCGAGCGACAGTTACTCCAATTATTCCATCGCCGACCAAGGCAGGAAGACGGGGGACATCGACACCGTGGTATCAACCGCGGGACGCACCACCAAATTCAACATCACGATACCCGCGATCGAGGTGTTGTTAATCGACGATTTGAAGGTGCTGAAGCCGATTGTTAGGGTGTGTTTGGACGATTTCTCGCTTGGTTTTGAGTGCTGCGAAGGGCCCGCTCTTGCCATGTACGGCAGGTACGAAGGAGCGACCGTAGAAGGAGCGAAACGACAAGCTGGAAATGCGAAATTAATTACGCGAGTAATGATACTAGAAGCAAGTTATACTAGCGCGGAGCAGCGAGGAGCGACGTATTTGTACTTCCTGTCATTCAACGAGGAGCGAAGTGGCAAGCTGGGA
Source organism: Triparma laevis f. inornata (assembly GCA_012489335.1). Taxonomy (NCBI): domain Eukaryota; class Bolidophyceae; order Parmales; family Triparmaceae; genus Triparma; species Triparma laevis. The sequence goes on from BLQM01000143.1 coordinate 68,727, forward strand.
ATGCGTCAATCCGCTCGCTTCGCTCGCCGCTCGTAACTATACTAGAAGCAAGTTATACTAACCACCCCCTTCCTCCTCGCCTCGGACTTCGTCCCCGGCTCACTTCGCTCGCCGCTCCTCGCTACGCTCGCCGCAGGGGGCAAGTGCACACCGATGTGCGAGTTGATTGGTGGAGTGAGGGGAAGTGGAAAGAACTCATGCACCCGTGGAACATCACTATCCAAGCCTCCAGAATGCACAACGAGAAAAGCATAGGCGGAGGCACCGGTGTTAACATTAGTACTGAAACGTCAAATGTTGCAAAGATGCTAACGTCGTTCCATTTGACGTCGTCGGTCTTAAAGTCCGATATTACAGTTGGTTTCGTGAGCCGACTGCTTGAGGTGCAGGTAAGACGGGAAGTATTGTGGTAAAGCGAAGTGAGGACAAGGACTACTGGAATAGCTCTAACAAATTTATGCCACTCGTCTGTCTTCGCAGGAGCGCTGGGCTTTCATCAAGAAGCACAACCCTCCGATTTTCATCACCTGCCACAACTCGCTCGTTGGCTCAAAGGTTAGAGTCGAGAAGATTAATAACGATGAAATTAATAGGGAGGTGGAAGGCGGGGAGCGGGTGGATATCGAGTATAGTAATGATAAGGGGAATTTTGACGTAGATTACGGCGTATTGCTGAACAGGGGAGTAAACGTTGATGACCATTCTTGGGCAAGCTGGGAGGAGGGGGGAGGGGTAGTTTACGGAAAGCTTGATGGTGGTGTCGTGGTTGTGCGGAGTGGCGTGATTGTGAGGAACAAGAGCATGAGAAAATTTGGGATCGAGGTGGAAGGTGATGGGGGGAAGGAGGGGCCGAATCTGGGGACTTTGGAGAGTGGGGATTTTGTGAGCGTGCCTACAACCGTATGTAGGGGGTACGAAGGTGATGAGATTAAGAGGAGCGCAGGGTTGGCGATTATATTGTCTGTTGGCGGTTTGAAAGGTGAGCTTGCTTGCTTTATTGCGAGCGACAACGAGGAGCGAAGCAACGAGGATGTGGAGCTCGAGCGATGAGGTTTTTCCGCTCTCGCTTCTCGTATGCATCGCTCTCGCTCCTCATATTCTTCTCGTTCGCTCCTCGTATGCTTCTCTCTCGCTCCTCGCCTCAAGAACATTCAAAACTAACTCGTTACTTCGCTCCCCGGATCGCCTCGCTCGCTGCTCGTCGCAGGTGTAATCGCTGTTCCTTCGGCACCCGCGATCGAACAGCTTGACGAAAACTTTGAAATCCCTGTGACTTGCACGAGCGCTGCGGGGGGCGGAGATAAAGTCCTGTTCAAGGTGACCGTGTTTGTGGAGAGGATGGAGAACGGAAGGTTTTTGGTTGACGTGGAAGTAAAGGCGAGAGCTAAAATAGTGAATTTATCGCCTCTCGAAATGGAGGTCAAGACCGTCATGCCCAGTACTTTGAGCGTTAGAGGGGCGGAGAAGGACGAGGTGGGGGGGGAGGTGCACTGCTTGAAAGAGGGGGAGTGGGTGGAGGTGAGGCGAGCGGAGCCAGCTGAGGAGCGAAACGACAATCTACGAACACGATATTTACGTGAGTTGCGATACTAGAAGCAATTACTAACTCGTCGCTCGTCGCAGGTCTTCAATGAGGGGAGAATGATCGCCTGCAGCTTCAAGGTCGGGAGCGAGACCTTGGCCGGATCGCCGACGGACTGGGTGAAGGGGGAGTGGATTGAACTTCAGTTTGCGGGGAACCGAAACCGCAATAGCTTAGTGGGGCTGGCGGGCGAACAGGGCGGAGAGGTTCAACGGTTTCTGTTCCCTTTCTACGAAGGGAATGGCGGTTCGTCATTCGAGATCGCTGCGGGGAAATCCGATACGTTCGAGATTAGGCCCATCAACGTGATACGCGACCACACTAACGAAGTTTGTTTTGTGAACGAGGGCGACGACGTTCCCATGAGCATGTTTGAGGATGGGGATGGTGGGGCGAGCGGGACTCGAGTTTGTCTGATGCCGTCGGGGGAGGAGAGGTGAGAAATTGTAGCGGGGAGCGAACGGTGACAATGAGGAGCGAAGTGACGAGTTGAACGTTGGTCAGCAGCAAGGAGCAAAGCGACGAGTTGAACGTTTCGCTACTCCACCACTAACACGCTCGCTGCGCTCACGCTCGCAGGATGAGGATGACCAGATACGTCAACGGAAGGCCCGTGCTGAGCAACTCGTTCTGCTTGAACGATATCGCTTTGACGTCTAGCGGGGGTTTGACGGCGTCGAGCTTGGTCGTCGAGGGGACAAGCGACGTTGAGCCCTATGGAATTTATAGGACTTTGGCGGGCAACGCTCACGTGATCCCGCATTTCAAGTTAGTCAATGAGACGGGAAAGTATATTAGGGTTGGCGAGCCTGGAGAAGGAAACAGTTCCAAGGTTGAGTTGGCTGATGGTACGAGCTCCGTCATGAAGCCGTCGAGGCGCGGGGTGTTCGTGACATTGGAAGTGGATGGACTGGGCGTAGCTGGCCCCATGACAATAGACAGGAGGTGAAGAACTGCGAGGAGCGAAGCGACGAGCTGGGAATGCGTCAATTCAGTTCGTCACTCGAATGCGAATGTGGCTCCAGTCTAGATATTGACGCCACTCCACTATCACCGCCGCACAATTCTAACTCGTTAACACCAATCTTCATGCGACTCGCTACGCTCGTCACAGGGTCGGAACGTGGGTTGGCAAGATCGTAGATCAGAGCGGAGTTGTTGTTGGCGCCGTTCGTGTTCACACGTTAGACGGAGGAAAGTTTGCTCGCTTGATTGGGCGAGTGACGCTCATGAGGGACGCTGGGGGTGGGAGGCATGGAAATGGCGGTGGGAAGGACGATATTCTAGATGTAGATGTGATAACGGCGAAGGTGTCGATGGATGGAGTGCTGGTGACGCTTCGGGAGGGTTTGCGGAGGCGGGGGAAAGGGAGAGGGGAGAGTCTTGGTGGAGGGGTGGAGGGGGAGGGGGGTTTGCTTGATGGGGCGATGGACCTGTTTGGACTTCCCGCTCCGCCGAGGGAGGGAGCTTTGAGAAAGAAGAAGAGTTCGGTTGGGGCTGCTGACGACTTCAATGTCCCGGTTGCTTCGATAAAATTAACGGGTTTGGATGTTGATACGAAGGTGGTGTTCAAGGAGAACAAACGGAAGACTCGATTGGTCTGCACGGCGAATTCGATTGACATTGACGGGCAGACCGGCGAGTTCCCCACGAAGATCGAATGCGGGAGACGGGGAATGCCGTTCCTTCAGGCGGCGTTCCAATGGAGCGGGTATTTAGACGACGCCATTGTGTGTATGGATTCGATAATTATTTCTGTGGGGGGAGGGAAGAGCAGACTGAGTATAAGGACTCACGAGAATTTCCTGTGGAAGATGCTCGATGTTTTTGATGGGATAGGGAGAGATGTGAGTGGGGTGGGGGTTGAGGGTGGTGGTGGGGTTGGTGGGGAGGGGGGGGACGAGTATGGAGAGGGGAGAGTTTTGGCATTTACGGCGGCAAGGTGAGCAGAAGAGAATGAGGACGACGACAACGAGGAGCGAGGCGACGAGTTGAATAACACGATATTGAGTCGCTTCGCTCCTCGTTTTCGCTATCTCCAACACTAACACGCTTCTCGCGCTCGCTTCGCCCGTCGCAGCTCGGAGCAAATCTACAACTTCAAACGCGTTCAGCTAAAGCCGATAAAACTTCAAATTACGTTTAAACGGAAGCCCGAGAAGGACAGGTGGCAAGACGCGGGGAGGGCAGCGACGAGCCCAATGGTCGCATACTTTTTAACGTCGCTGAAGTTTCAAGTGGACGACGCTTCGCTGAATTTCTCCGGTTATGATACGAAAAACGTCAAGGGTGGGGTAGACACGCTCGTAACTTTGATAAGTGCAGTGTACATCAATAGAATCAAGTACAAGTGGACGAGTTTAGTTACTGCGATAAGCTTTGACGAATGGAAAACCATCGCGGGGAGGGAGGGAGGAGGTGAGAGGGGGGAGGAGGGGATGGAGCGACAAGTATTGAAGAAATTCGTATTCTAACTCGCTACGCTCGTCGCAGGCGATTCGAGGGAAGAGGGCGACATTCTACGTGCTGTCGGTAACGTTGCAGGGTCTGGGACAGGTTTTGTTTTATCGGGGTTAGCGGGGGGAATTGGGGGAGGCTTTGCGAAGGGTGTTGGTGGAGTAGGTGACGGATTCCAGAAGGGCACAGAGGCGATTGGTTTGGGAGAGTTGGGGAAGGGAGTCAATTCAGTTGTATCGGGCTTGGGAGACGGAGTGGGGAGTACGGTGAAAGGTTTGGGAGATGGTGTGGGGAGTACGGTGAAGGGCGTTGGGAAGGGTGCTGGTCAGATATTGGGAGGAATTGGAGGCGGGTTTCACAAGATGGGGAAAGGTGAGAGCGAGGACGAAGCCGAGGACGAAGCCCAGCGAGGAGTGAAGCGACGAGGAATAAGAGCATTTTATACTTACGATGAGCGGAGCGATGCGACGAGGAATAATTGCATTTTATAATAGCGAGGAGCGGAGCGGAGCGACGAGATTACGAAGGCGTCATAATTAAGGCTCTGGTGTACTAACTTGTCGCTTCGCTCCTCATTCGCTCAGGTTTCGCGGATGGAATTGGGAAGGGCGACGGTGATGCGATTTTGAAAGGACTAGGAGACGGCGCTGTAGCTATCGGAAGCGGGGTGGGGGGAGGGCTGGAGACCGCTTTGGTTGGCGTGGGGGATGGTGTTATGAATGTTGGAAGCGGGCTGTGGGGCGGGATTAAGAGTATCGGGCGGGGCGTACAACACAGTGTCGATGGGAAGGGAGGAACGAAAGACAAAGAGAGAAGAAAGGCGAGAGATGAGGCGAAAAAGAAGCCTACTAAACGCACTTCGTTCTTTGGCTAGGGATAGGGTTTTGTATAAATGAAATGGATTCAGTGCTTAATGAAGAAACTTTTTTATTCTACATGAGCGACTGTGACCCTCTCTCCCTCTCTATTTAAATGATTAAACTCTCTCACCCCCCCCCTCCCAACCCCGCCTCCCAAAAAAACCACGTTCGCGTTCTACGGATCAACCGAAGACATCGTACTGACCGTAGTCGTAGCAGTACTACTACTAACCTTTCCTCCCTTAATCTTATTCGGGTTCTGAGCGATCGCCACGATAGTACACAAGACAATGTAGGTAACCGCCAAGACGTCAAACTTGCCAGTTCCACACGGGACCGACTCGTAAATAACCGGTTTCCCAATTCTCATCATAAAGTACAACGCTTTGTATAACATGGTGATGAATAGACCCATCATGGCGCAGCGCATGTATCTGCTCATTTTCGCGTTCGCGTTCGTGTTACCTTGTCCTCCACTTGAGAGTTGTTTGGAAATTTTGTTAGCGTATTTGAAGCAGATTATGCCGTAGATTCCTCCGAAGATTAAGACTCCGGTGCCTTTGATCGCGTTTATGGTTCCGGAGTAAGCTCCGCCTCCAGTACCGTTGATTACAACACCTTCGGTTACGGCGAGGCAGATTTCGCAGAAGAAAACTGTGGATAGAGTAGCGATCTCAAGCTGGGAGGAGTTAGAAGAGGAGGGATAGAGTACGAAGAACGAACAAATTTCGAACGAATTTCTCACCTTCTTGATCCAACCGGGGACCTGCTTTTTCTTGCCGCCGTCAGCGATGGCGACCCAAGTTCCGATGATGCTGCAAACCACTTTGAACAGACTCAAGACAATCATCCCGTTAAACAACTTCAAAAGAAGGTACGGCCAGATTCCGGCGAGTCCAGCAATATCAATGCACTTTAACATGTGAATCGTAACCGCGAAGCAGTTGCAGAGAATGCTAATATCGGAGGCGTTTAATTGTTTCCTCTTCGCGGCTTTCTTCTTCTCAAACATTACTTTTACGTGTTGAATGCAAGCGCACAAAATGCACGCGTTGGTGACCAAGTAGATCATACACTGAGGAGGAAAAGTTAGTATAAATTACGAGTTATCGTGAGTGATCCAGTGGTCTTACCTTCGTAGTGTACCAACTCCCATCTAAGGTCTCAGAGTAGAGAAGGTCGCAGTTTCCGAGGGTTGCGTTTACTCCCCAGTTCGAGTTCACATAAGGGAAATCGCACCATGGCTTCCAGTCGGTGTCGCGGAGGGTCTTGTCTTCGGCGCAGACGTAGTTCCAGAGCTGCGACGAGTGAAGCGAGTCGTATGAAGATTGGCGTTTACATGTTAGAATTGTGTGGGAGTCATATAGGCTTATGCGCTTATACTAAAAGAACTTGTGCAGGCTAATTGTGACCATAAATGTTGCATTCATAGTGAGGAGCTGAGCGACGAATGACTATGTACCTCGAGGCTGGTGGTGAAGTTAGCAACGACAGGGTTGGAGGGGGGCATTGTAAGAAGATTTGGATGTTGGATGTTGAAATTTCACTGAAGTGTTAAGACTAAGTTAGAGGGGCGTTTGATGAATTGTCCATGCGTGGAATACAGTGGAAATACATCAGAGAAAAGTTGATTGATGATTGCCCGTCCCCAAACAATGTGTTTGTATTGAGTGCCAACGGTGCCGGGGAGGAACGGAGTCTTCACCACCACCCATTAAAGTAGTTACATGCCACACATCCTTCCAAGAACACCCAAACATATCACTAAGAAAACTCACAAGGGTTGAAATCCAACAGTATTTATAATGTTGGAGCAATCAATCAAATTATCCTCTGGCAATTCACTACTGTCGCTACTGTCCCTTGATTGCTGCCCACGTGCTCGATCACCACTCCTTCTCCCACCTTGCACCCCCTATCCCTCTCCCTGCCCCGCTACTTCCCCCCCCCAACTCTTGCTCTCTGCTCGGCAGCATGAGCTTAAACTCCGTATGTCTGTGGCTAGGCTGCAGCTTAATATCAAGCTTCCTATTGTCGAAAGCTACACAGAAAAAGAAACACGCAAGAAATCCACCTCTACGCATAGCACTACTCGGTTTTGGTAGCATCAATGGAGACGTTGGCAAAGCGATTCAGTCAAGCAGCCACGGTCTCGATAAAGATAGGGTTGTTTTGGTGAAGGTGTTGGTTAGATCGAAGGGCGTGAGAAGGGAAGGAAATCTCTTCACGACGTCTTTTGATGCGTTGATGGCGGCTAAACCAGACGTTATAGTGGAAGCAGCCGGTCAGCCGAGTATCAGACAATATGGGGTCAAGATTCTCCAGAAATGTGAGCTTATCATTACCTCAATAGGCGCCCTTACTGACGACTCCGTAAAGAATTCGTTAATTTCAACTGCAGAGGAATCAAACACAAGAATACACTTAGCATCAGGTGCGATGCCTGCATTGGATTGGATGCATGCAAGTTCTTTGGGCGGCGGTATTCAATCTGTACAAGTTGAGCAACGTAAGCCTCCGAAGTCGTGGCTCGGTGCTTGCGTAACGGGTGACACTCTCGATTTCAACAGCCTACAACAAGACGCAACTGTGTTTGAAGGAAATTCTCGCGAAGCTGCCTCTTTGTTTCCTAAAAACGCAAACGTCTCTGCAATGCTTGGCTTATCGACTGTCGGACTCGACAAATGCAGTGTCAAACTAACCGCCACGCTCGGCGACTTCGGCACTATCGTAACTTACATCGGAGAAGCAGGTTCGCTAGAGGTCAAGACGAATGGAAAGCAATCGAAGACGAACCCTAAAACCTCAGCTGTCGTCCCACTTGCAGTAATCAAGGCAATAAAAAATATGACTAGCGTAGTCGTAATCGGTGCATAAAAACAACCAGTTATTTAATCAATTAAAATTAAAATCAGTATCACATATTCATTCACCTTTTACGAAATACTGGTGAAATGTGCAACTATTAATAACCTTCATTGTCTCTTCATGTTCCATGAAACCTTCATAAAACCTTTCAAGTTTCTCATACCTTTCCAATACATTTGGTTCAATCATAACAAGAGTTCTCAGTGTCGTAAAAAGTTTACATTCTCCTACAGTAGTTCCTGTATTTGTAATTGCCGAGGTTTTAGATCCATGCTTTTGGGCGAATTTATTCATTAATATTAAGTTTGCGTGTAATCCTTGATCTCGGTTATGTGTTGAGAAGTTTGGATCAGGGTTCCAAAAGTTTAGTAACTCTTCAGAGCTCACTTTTTCCGGTGCACTAGTCGTAGGTTGATACCTTGTTAGTTTTGTGTATAAATCATCAGCTTCATGCATCAACTGAGAGCTTATAATATAATCTTTCTTATTAGTTCCCGACATAGAAGGTACTTTTCTTCCAATATAATTTAATATCGCAAGTTCATGACCAATAGTTAAATCATTGGATTTAAGAATAGGTAGTTTAGACCATTCAGTTTTTGGTTTAAGCGTTGGCCAGCTTTTAAAGCAGATGTTGAGAGAGTGAGGGAGGCCGGAATGAGTTAGGGCAAGGGCAGGGGAACAGCGGGCCCAGAGGGGGAAATAGGTTAAGGTTGTACGAGCGAGATGCATGAAGGGCAGGTAGGGAGGTTTGGGGGAAAGGACGTTTGGTATTAGGTACGACAATATACGAGAAGTAAAAGTATTCACCAGGAGCATGACCAGGGCAGAAATCCAAGAAAGGAAGAAAGTCCCATATCCTCTCTCATCATTTGCAAGCCAATTAATCTACACACACGTAAGCTACTCTCATAAATAACTCTATTACCACACTACTACTGCATTAAAAACCCAAATCATCCGCACACACTCGCAACGTCGACGTTAATTCCCTACTTCCAAACAAATACATCGCTTGCGGGATCAACACATTCTGCCACTAATCCCACACCCTCATACATCTCTTTCTTCTGTCTCCCCCAAACCCCTTCTCACCCCCACCACCCCCCCTTCTCCCTTTTTCCTCTCTATTTTTTGCGGACCTACAAACCCCGCGCTACTAAACACCCTTTAAGAACAACTAATATGTCTACTTCCTATTCCAACAAAAAGGCGAAGCCTTCCCCATCCCCCTCCTCCTTCAACACCGGCGCCGTATCCCACCCCTCTCATACCCGCATCTCCGGTGAGAACGGTCACGCCCAGATTTCCCGAGCGGAGCTCTCCGACGACCTCCTTTTCCTCTTTGACAAGTCCGTCCGTGGCGTTTCCTTCTCTGAGGTTTCCTCCCTCACAACCTCCCTCCTTACCTCTGCAACCACTCTTTCTGATATCACTGATATATTTCTATTAGCATTCCAAACCCGTTGGTCCCGTGGCGGCAAGGGTGAGAAGCTTATCTTCTATCAGCTCCTAAACATCCTCTACTCGAATCTCCCTTCCGCTACCTTATCCGTGTTAGATCTCCTCCCTCATTTCGGATATTGGAAGGATCCTATGTTGTTACTTAAAGAGTGTTGTAATACTAATAAGCTTAGCGATGATGCTTCTCTTGACCTACTTAAGGCAAAGTGTTACACCATGTACGCTACACAGCTCGAGAAGGACCACGCAGAACTACTCTCATCTAAAGCCGCCTCCCCTCCCCGCAACCCTAACCTAACCTTCGTAGCTAAATTCGCTCCAAGTGAGAACAAGGAGTTTGATAAATTGTTTAACTGCGTTGGGCCGATTGCGTGTTTAATGTATCCTCCTGATAACGAGACGAAGAAAGCGAAACTAGCTTCAATTAAGAAGTATCGTCAGACTTGTACTGCGCTACGAGCTGGTTTGGAGGTCCCGGAGGTTAAGGAGTGCTGTGGTAAATTCTCTGAGATAAATTTTGAGAGGGTTACAAGTTTGTGTATGAATAGGAAGATGAAGAGTTTTTTAAACGAGAAACTGAGGGATTCGAAAATGCAAAATGGAGAGTATGAGGAGACAGGTGATAGATTTCCGGAGAACGAGGATAGAGTGGAGGCGAGGAAGCACCTGTTGGAGCTGATCTTGAAGAAGGGGTCAGTGAAGGGAAAAGATTTGTTCCCCCATGAGCTGGTTGAGAACTGCCAGAAGGGTGGATATGGTGGACTCTCAACTGGCGTTAAGGCGGTGATTAACGCGCAGTGGATCGCCATGAGGGAGAACGTGATCAAGATGGCAGAGGAGCGCAAGAAGGCGCTGGAAAGGAAGGCAGAGGAGATGGCCGAGCAGCCCCCGCAGAAGCCCATCGACCTTGGAAAGGTCATCTGCATGGCGGACGTCTCTGGATCGATGAGTGGAACACCCATGAGTGTGTCAATCGCTATGGGCATCCTCCTTTCCGAGATCTGCCACCCCGCCTTCCGTGATTTGGTTCTTACCTTCCACGATAACCCTATCTTTCACGACTTGAAGGGTTGCGAGAATTTCACCGAGAAATGTCAGAGTTTGCAGCGCGCGCCTTGGGGGGGTAGCACTGACTTCGAGAAGGCGTTTAACTTGATCTTGGATGTGATTGAGAGGCAGAAGTTGAAGCAGGAGGATATACCAGATTTGATGGTCGTGAGCGACATGCAGTTCAACAATACTAGTGGGTACGGAGGGTACGGTAGTTATGGTGGAGGGGGGGAGGGGTCGAAGGCTTGGACCAGCGCATCGGAGAAGATCAAGGGCGCTTTCGCAGATCTGGGTAGGAAGATGTACGGGAAGCCTTTTGAGATGCCCAACGTGATCTTCTGGAACGTTAGGAGCGGCACGGCGGGGGTGCCCGCGGGGAGCGAGGATGAGGGCGTCGTTTTGTTGAGTGGATAC
>BLQM01000143.1:79809-90554 GCA_012489335.1 Triparma laevis f. inornata
GGGGGGGATCGGGGGGATGGAAGGAGTGAAATAAAAATAAAAAGTATAAAGCGTAACGAGGTGCTGTTTACAAAGTGCTAAATTGAGAATGTGATTTTTTTTTGATTGATTTCTTCTTGGCATTGGGCGATCCTGATTTGACGATAAAAAAGCTGGATGAATGTATACGCTGGCTCGGTTCTTAGTATTCGTTCGAATTTATCACGTCCGATTCAGATGTACATGAACTTCCATGGGATTGTCCTAACCCTGCTTTGCTCTGGCAACCGAAAACTTTTTTCGCTCTCATAATCTAGCCCCTTGGGGAAAGATAACCTCGTGTAATATTGGCTGTTAGCTTTTACACTACCAAAATACGCCCTATTACATTGAAACCGTCTCGAATGACCGTTGAAGCTTAAACCAGCACATACAAACCCCCAAACCGACTGCCTCCCTTGCCTTCTCCCTTCCCACTGCCCACCTTTCAAATTCAACCCGATAAATCCTCCCTCTCCCTTTCAATGCCCTCATCACGGATTCACCTCGATACTTCTGCCCTCAGATTGGCCGCGCGATCCTCTCTGGAATTGTCCAACCTAGCGCTGTGGGTTGGTGCGGGGTTGGGTATCGTTGACCTAATTTTTGACGGGCTCATGGTGAGTTCTTCGATGCTGAGGAACCGAGGTTTTCCATTGCAACTTTAGTTACAATTGGTCTGAATGTAATGCTTCAGCTGTCTATCGTACTCGCTCAGAATTTCAACAGGGGTGGCCGTGAGTCTCGTACCGGAGTGCATCTCTGGGTCCATTATCCAGGCTATGGTTTTCGTTAAAGGCCAACACTCAAACGTGGCCGTCCTCTCTTTAACCTCAAACATTGTAACTGCGGCGTTAATTTCTGCTTCGATCAGCATAGAAAAAGACATCGATAAGGATTGTCGCAGTCACACCCCTGGGTTTTACGGGATGATTGACTTAGGCTCTGATAGACAAAAAAAATTGGTATGCGAATGCATCTTCATGATTGCGGCATGCCAGCTTGCTTCAAAGGCTTTTGCGGTCTCGCTGTGCAGCCTTGAAAGCGGCACGATTCTCGCCGCTTATCTGAGTATTGACATGGGCTTACTTTTTGTGAACTAGCTAGCACAAGGAGATTTTCTTATGTTGATTCCGCTTGATTATGCACCTCTAAGATGTTTTCAATCGTTTTTCGCCCGTCTGTTTGGTAAGACAGCTGCTGATTTCACCGGAACATTGCTAATACGCCATCCCTCTGAAGTCGGAGGATTACATTTTACGTCGATCCTTCTCTCAACGCCTTTAGTATTCCTCTACTTCGGTTCTCGTTATCTAGCTTTAACGGAAGATGAACATGTTAATTCACCCTTGAAATACGTCTTTACTCCGGAACAAATATATGGAGGACTGGGTAGTCTCATTATCATGCAATTTTGCTGCTTCACGGCACTCATGTATTTGATCCTTTCGAAGATTAGAAAGTCGTTTTGGTCGATTAAAACAGGAAAGTACCTGCGAGAACTTTCAAATAGCAACGGAAGATAAGTGGAAACTTGGAGTGTTTTCGACACACCCTTCGACATTTGCGTCCATCAAAGATGAAGTCCGAACATGGGTCAATGAAAAGCTCCAATTATGAATTTAGCAACCTTACTGGTTCGAGGATGAAAAAAAAACGAGCATTCCCGACGACTACCTGGACGACCCAGAAATCCTGAAGCAGATAAGATCAGTCTAAGCTGAGTAAATAAGAGAAAGACGGCGATCTTCGATAGGTTTAACCCCCCCCTCAAAATTAAAATACTTGTACCATTTACATACATAAAACCACTCGTCTTACGAAAATTCTTCTTAACTAACTAACTCGCACCAGGATACTCCCTCTCCAACTTTTTTAACTCCTTTGCCGCCCCCTTCTCCTTCGGATGTTCCCTTAAAAAAACCTTATAATTCCCCGCACAGTCCTTCGTCATTCTATGCGCCTTCCCCAGCTGCCCCTCGTACCCTACGAGGGCCCTTTTAAAGAGCTCACGGGCTTTCTTCATGTCAGAGGTCCCGCAGGAGGTTATTATGGCGATGTTCATTATCGTGGAGAGGGTGTCTGGGTGTTTTTCGCCCAGGACCTGTTGTTATTAGCCGAGGAGCGAAGCGACGAATTAGTTATACTGCGGATGCATTCATCCCCCCCCAACTCTCTACCCACCTTCTTCCTCGCCTCCAACGCCATGACCTTGTACTTAATCGCCAAAGGATAATCCTTAAACCCGTCCAAATACAAATTCCCCAAACTGCGATGAGCGTAGCAAGTCGCATGAAGATTGACGTTGACGAGTTAGAATTACATCGCGATGACTTTATCTTAAGGGATCGTCTGAGGCTTCCAGCGAAGCTGAATTGCCAGCGCAAATGTTAAGGTTCGCAGCTCGTCGCTTTGCTCCTTGCACCTTCTCACCTGTTCATAGTCGTGATAGACTTCGCGTGATTCTCTCCGAAAACATTGATCTTCCTCTCCAAGCACTTCTCGTAGTGCTCCTTGCTCTCCTCGTACAGTTTGTTCTCGTAAAGTGACCATCCGGTGTTGTTCAAAGTCGTTAAAGTACGCTCATCCTCTAATCCAAACACCTTCTCTTGCTTCTTCAAAACTTCCCTGTAAAGCGTCAGCGCCTCATCACACCTCCCCAGCTCATCTTTAGCGCTGGCGATTAAAAACTCGAGCTCGACTACTTCTATGCTATTGTCACCGCCGTGGCTCTTTACACCGTGGATTTTCTCGAAGCCGTCACGAGCAAGGTAGAAGTAGTGGAGGCAGAGGAGTAGTCCATCTTCGCGTTTGCGGCTTCGCCTAAGTGAGCATAATTTTTCAGGACCTGCGGGAAGATAACGATTGAAATGAACTGTGTTAGAAGCGAGCCGGAGCGAGAAGCCTGTATGTCTGTCTGTCCACCCTCACCTCAGGTGTAGGGTTTATGCCCGAAGGGCAATCCACCCCATCCCCATCATTCGGAGACGACGGCGCATTCGGATTACTCGATTCTTCGATAATCTTAATCTCCAGAGTCTCCGGCCTCTCGTTACCAGACGGCGGCGTGCTCTGGCATTGTCCCATGTCCTCCTATCTTTTCGCGGGGGGTGTTTGTCCAACCTTGAGCTAATCTAATGATACACAATCAATAACGGGTCACGAGTGTTGAGATAATTTCTCTTTATTTATACACAGGTTGATCTCGGATGGATACTCAAAACGTGATCAGCGTGGTAAAACACCCAGAAAATGACATATAGCAACCCCCCCCTAGATAAAATATCTTCATCAGGCTGACAACCAGGGGTTCTCAAGATCGTCCTCTTCGTCCCGTCAAATTTAGATCCTCGACTTCTACCCTCTGCTCATCCCCGCCAACCAAAAACACCTGAAAATGTAATCAAACACTTGTCTCATCAAAGCATATCTGTGTCTGGGGACATGAGTGCCGACGGATACAAAGAAGAAGGGACCAAACATCGAAGGTTGGGGTTGAACGGCAAAGAAACTCCGCGATCGGTTCACGAAGTTGCTAGCACCGCGTGATCTTGGGAATTATGCGAATACTAAAGGAAGCGAGAAGACCACCTCAACAAACACAGACAACAAAAATACACCTTTTTACCAATTCAAAGTAGTATTAAACCTAATAGTTTTCTCTTATTCTCCGCTGCCATCTTCAACAAATTCAAAACCTCCTCGTCATCACACCAAATACCATTCTCTCCTACACACTCTTTAGTAGGACCCGTGAAATTACCTTGTAAACTTTCAACTACAACCTTCTTAAACTCTTCTAAATTATGCTCCTTTCCTAAATAATTACAACTTTCAATCTCTGGAAGACTCTGCCCCCTTAAAGTATCCCCAATCCCGTTTTTATCCAACCCCAAAACCTTAAATACAACCTCCAAAACCTCCTTAAACTTCTCAACATCATCATTACATGTTAATCGTACTTCCATAAATTCATCAACGAAAACAACTCCCTCAATAACCTTTTTTAAAACCATGACCTGCGACAAGTACAGCGAGTCACACGAAGGTTGGTGTTCGTAAGTTAGTGTAGCCTAGCGAAGACACTGAAGTTGTGCGTGTAAAGACCAACGCTAGTCTTACGCAGCAGCCGAAGTTTGAGGGCTAGTATTGTATTCACAGCTCGTCACTGAGCTCCGAGACGACTTCGTACCTTCATTTTCCCTAATCCATCCTCCTTCCAAATCCTCATCCAAGCCTTTACATCATCTTTCTGTCCCTCAAAATTTTCTACAGGTATAACAAACCCACTACTAACGAGTAAATCCGAATTCCCTCTATCTCCGTAAAACATATCAACATTCTCTCCGATTTCATAATCCCTCTTCCCCTCCGTAACAAGCTCAAACCCTTCCTCCCCCTTCTCAATATAGCTGATCACAGCTTTATCAAGTTGGACATGATTCATCATATCCCACACAGGGGTTAATCCAATTTCGGAGTGACAGGAGGAAATCATAATATTATTTTGTCGGGATAGTATGGCGCTGAGAGCCCATAAAAAATCTGATAAAGAATGGGGGAGGTTAAGCGTGAGGTAGTAACGGAGGAGCATGATCCGAGGTTTAAGAGCTTTCATGAATTCCTCGTATCCTATAGAGGACATGACGTTTTTATAGACTGAAGATGACCAGGCGCAGGAGGTTGTATATGATTTGGGGAGAGAGTGAGCGTAGAGGTTGTGGGGGGCGGAGGAGTTTTTGAGGTTGTAGAGGAGTATAAGTGTTAGTTGAATAGTAGGATGTAAAGATTCTAAAGTCTTCAAATACTTTAAGTACGCTTTATTAGAGGTTTGGGATTCGAGGGAAGGTGTTATCATGTTTTTTACGGGGATGCGGAGGAGTATTTTTTTTTGGGTTGCAGTTAGACCGAGACAGTTGTAGGTGGGGTTTAAGGTTACTTTGAAGGGGAGAGATTCGTATGGTAGGTTTATTGAATTGAGGTAGGGAATCATTAAATGTTCCCAAGCTTCTACCAGATCGGACGTGGGATCTTCATTACAAGGGGTCGGAGGGATTAGAGAGTCGAGAGAGGAAAGATGAGAACATATCGTTTCGCAAATTTGACAATGGAGGGAAGGTGAAGGTTTAGGTGAAAGAGATGAGAGGTAAGTTGTCAAATCGTTCAAAGAGGAGGAGAGGGTTGAGGTGAAGGACGACATTGGAGGACGGAGGATTGACGGAGCCGCGTTTTGGTTCGGACGAGATTTGAACGATTTACGAAAGGGTCTAGGAGGACGACGTTCAAGAAACTCAGGTAGTTTAGGTAAAGCGTAATAATGCGATATATTACGGGAATCAACGTGATCGTAGAAAGGTAATAATTGTGCTTAATAGCGATTGAGTGAGTGAGGTTTTTTCACTGGGATCCATCAATTAATTTTGTTACGTACGTTAATACTGAGTTTGTGATATAGTTACACAAAATATGAGACTATAAACTTCGTATGATGTTACGTTACCTTCAATAACCTCACATTTTACACCTTTTTAACCTAAATCTAAACCTCATCCTCATTCGCGCTCCATTGCTAGCTTTCTCAGCAATGGAAATTCAGAATTCATCCGAAATTGAGCGCTTGAGCTCAAATGCTACTGTAGAGTTCATGGAAGTCCACAAAAATATGTTAGACTCGTTAGTATTAAATTGGGAAAAGCCTGTTTTTAAGAAGGATGTAACGGTGTCTTCCTGCTAAGTTGGCAAGTGAAAAACCGCTACTTCATCCTGTCTCACAGTTGTATTTAAGAGTAGAGAATTGTATCATGAAGTGTTAGAGGTTAAAGGGTGGAAGAGGTTAGCGATGAGCGTGTGGTGCTTGAAGGATCGTCGGTCGGAGATATAATAGCGAAATGAAAATTATTTTATTACAAAGGGGTGATTATTCGTCGGGTTTTATTTTACCTAAACGCCAGGAGAAGTTTCTTTTGCTTTTCTTGCTTGATATAAACGTTAACTTCTTATCAATTCCATTTTCTAAAGCTGCTCCGCTACGACCGAAGAGTTTGACTAAGGCTGAGTCGATAAGTTTCTCGTCCGACCCGTACCACATGTAGATTTTTACTATACGTTTTATGAAGGCTGATTCGTTTTTTGCGTTCATCCACTAGGTGTAGGGAATTGGTGTTAGCTGCCGTTGTGCGCTCCTCGTCTTCTCTTCCATCGTTCGCCTCACCTCTAACCTCGGCACGGTCTTATCCTCGTATTTCCCAACAAGCGTCTCACACACCCAAGGCGTAACAAGATCTATCGGCAAATAAACAGGATGAACGCCTTCCACCCAACACCAAATCTCTGAGTCTTTACTCTTCAACCTCTTTTCCCATATCCTCGCATCCTTCCAGCAATCTCGAGCGTGCTGCTTCCCTGATTTAGCTTTCCAAAACAAGCTGTAACGAGCGTAGAGAAGAGCATTGACGAGCCGTGGAGCCGGAGCAATGAGTTAGAGTACTGAATGTTCTTAATGCGAGGGCGTTCGCTTCTTGCAGAAACTCGCGAAATTAACGCATTTCCAACTGCGTCGCTCATGATCCGAGACTGTTTTCTCACCTCCTATCAAAATTTTCATCGCAGTTAACGAAGAATAATATTAAGCCTATAACCACTATAATGAGAGAAACGAAGTATCCAATCATTCCCATATTTAAATAATGTCCGTCATCTAACCTCATCAACGCTAAAAAACATACTCCCCCATTTACGCTCAACCTCCATAAAACAATCCCAGCAAAGACCTCAGGTCCTGCGATGAGCAGCGACGCGGCGGGTTAGTTTGAAAGTTCTTAATATATCTCGTCGCTCTCCCTCTACATCCTCAATGTTCCTCACCAAGCTCTAAGGGAGCGGCAGCTATTAACATTGGAACGGCGTTTACGAGCATATAGTAGAACGCCCATCCGATTAAGGGGAGGAGAGTGTTGGAGAGAGGGTTAGGATCTGATATTACAGCGAATCCTATGAAGAGACGACGAGCGTGTTAGTGGTGGAGATAGGCGAAACAAGGAGACTGAGTGACGAGTGGTACCTCACCAAATAATTCCTTTTTAATGTAACCCATATAAAAGCACACAACCGCAAACTCAAATCCAAGCAATAAAAAAAGCGGAGACCTTGAATTAAATGAAAGTGCAAACAACGACTGGGTGGACACAAACTGCACGAAATAAAAAGCGTTAAATATAAACATCCCTAACATTTGAAGACGTTTTGATCTAGGAGACTTAGATATCCAACCGTAGTAAGGGTCTGCGACGAGCGGCGAGCGAAGCGTCCAGTGAGCTCATAATGTTCTAATACAATTTTCGTAGCTCCTCTCAGTTTCTCACCTCCTGGGCATTTTAGGTATTTACTTAATATAAAACCGAAGTTACCATCAGTCATTATGAAAGCGCCCGCAACAATACTAATAATAACTCCGATAATTTGAATACCTTTCACCCCTTCTTTGTTGCCTTTTAAAAGTCCACCGAGTTGGATTATGCTTTCAGGGATTGATTCGAGGCCGATTTCGATGGCTTTCATTGAGGCGTACATTGTTGTGGAGGAGAGGAGGAGGGTTGGGTCTTCTTTACCGGTCCAGACGTGCGCTCCTTCGATTAAAGGGGAGAGACCGAGGAGGGCAAGAGTGAGGCGACCAAGACGTTCACGCCAGAATTTTCGGGAGTACTGGAAGAACGTAAACAAAGCCTGACCTAAAATTGCGACTACGGCAAACCCGGCAGTTAAGTAGGCGGTATTCAACTCGCCTACTTCGTAGTAGCTCTTGGCGACAAGGAAGTCTGTGATAACGTCAGTGTAGCCAAGGAACAAGGTGAAGGCGATTTTCAAGCCGACGCCAAACCTGGTGCGGTGAAGAAGCGGGAGCGGCGAGCGAAGCGAGTGTGTTAGTGGTTGAGAACACACATTCTTCGCCGCTTCGCTCCTCGCTGGGTTTCGTCCTTACTCACCTCGCCATCTTCTTTGCTGTCCTATTCCTCTTCGCCACCCCAATCAAAAACTGTTTAAACCTTTCCTTCTCCTTCTCGCTCATTCCATTAGTAGGAACAGATCTCTCAAACCAAAAACTCACAGCCTCTACGATGTCTAAGCTGTTGGCCACGACAGAATCAAACTGCTCGACCAACTCCTCCACATGCTCTGGATCGGCCCTGCTCCATCCCAAGATCTTTAACAACGCAATGTTCATGGTCTCGAGGTTCTCGGCTTCCTGGTCGGGGTTGGCGCTTCCGGCGAGAGAAATTCGACGACGAGCATAAGCGTCTGCCCTATTTTCTTCTGATCCGAGCGGTATTAAGGGGGCTGGTATGGGGCCTGAAACAGGCACACGCGGTGCGGCATGTAGATCTGTCGCAAGATCAACCAACTTCTGTAGCTGATCGTCTCGGCAATTTCCGTTTGTCACATCGTCTAGAATGATAGCGAATTCGTCTGAATCCATATCGATGATAGTGGGTGGGAAAAATTTGGAGCTTCGCCAGATTTTTGAGATCCAGTTGTTGGGAAGAGTGTCAGGCCAAATCGCGCAGTTCACTGCCTGACTCCCTTCAACGACCGCATATCTCTCCCCCGCTACCCTACCCCCGCATAGCGTACACCTAAACATCCAGTGTCCCAACAAACGACCCCCGTCCCCGCTAGATAATCCATAAACCCATATAACTAAATAACGCCACGAAACATGTTTCTATCAACATTACCTACCTCCTCCTCCCTCTTATGCTTGCTCTGCCTCCTCCTCCTCCCAAACGCCCTCGCCGAAAAGAACTGGACCCAATGGAGCGCCATCACCGGCACCTGGACCGCTCAGTCTAACATCGACCTAGGCATAGGTGACATGAAACTAGGCATCGTAATGTTCATGGGACCTGACAGCCTGGGCCAGCAGAAGCAGACGTGCCTCGGCCCGGGAACATGTGGGGATGGTGAGCAGTATCAGGATGGGGGGGTTTGTCCGGGTCCTTGTGATACCATGAACAACAACACCATCTGTCTTCAGACGACTTTCCCTGATGGTGGTCATCATGAAGATCAGGTGAAGAAGAAGCCCGAGGAGCGAAGCGACGACGTCAAGCGTAGCGAGGGTATATAGGGGAACTATATATAGGGGAACTGAATGGAGTCTACCCCCTCCCCACCCACCCACTCACCTTTCTAACACAAGCTCGCTATGCTCGCCGCTACCACTCGCAGCCTTACGCCCACAAGAAGACCTGTGCTGACATGTCGAATTCCTCCTCAATCGTAACTGGCGCAGACATGAACGTCTGGTTCCATATGTCCGTAAAATATGGCATCCACACAACCTTTCCCAAATACGACGTCGATATGGAGTACTCGACTGGAGAGTGGCTTGGACCGTTTTCGGTTATGCTGCCGGATGATGGGGATATCTTTGATGGGTCTGGGGCGACTCATACTGCGATGAGATTTGTTAAGAGCAAGGTCAGTGTAAAGAGGAGTTGAGAGTAGAGAGGAGTTGAGTCGAGGGTTATGCATATTCTAACTCCAAGCACCACGTAATCAACCCCTCAACACACAACAGTCGTCTGAGGCCCTCTACCCCCCTGACGATTACACGTTCACAACCGGACCCGGAGAGTTCGAGTCCGTCTTTGGACAAGACGCCCTCGACCGAACAATCGAAATTCAGCACACTGACGACATCAACGATCCCTTCAAGCAGCAGAAAAATACTTGCAACAATGGTGATGCTCAGCCCGTCCTTCCCGTCTTCGACTTCTTCTGGGATGAGAATCCTGGAGTTGACAAAGATGGTAATGCGAAACCGAACTTGAGCGTTCAGATGAAAGCAAAGGCGAGGAACCACTCAGAGCGAAGCGACGAGTTAGGATTGCGGTAATTCCAATTGTTATACGAAGTAGCGAAACGCTACTTAAATTTCTAACTCGTCTTACTACCAATCGTTTATGCGACTCTCTACGCTTGTCGTAGGTATTTCTCTTCCCTCCCCCCTCCGCCGCCACCACCTACGGTATGCCTGTTTTAGGCTTCGATGGACCTTACTGCTTTCAAGGCGAGAATAAAGGTTGGGCATTCGATTTTAATTTCGATACTAATAACATCCCCGACGACACCAAGTTCAGTTTCAGTAAGGGTTGTGTTATTGACGCTGATCCTGCGTTACCGTGTACTCCTGATGTGTATGATGCTTTTGGGGACTTAGGAAATCAACAAACTATTCATAATGATCCCGCGACTCAAGTTGATGTTAAGAAAACCGTATACTTCATTGCGAGTACGGCTGTTCTCGCTTTAGCATTTTTGGTCCTCTTCGTCGTGATATGCTGTATGGGGAGGAAGTTGAAAAGGCAGGGAGTGGAGTTGAAGGAGTTTAAGAGGGAGAGTGAAAGAAAGAATGGGCTTTTGGTTGATCACGCAAGTGGGACAGGAGGAAATTATTCGGCGTTAAAGGAGGATAAAGTGTAGAGAGGAGGGGGGAAGTGGGTTGTTAAGGAGATAATGCTGTTTCGGAAGATTAGTCTTACACGACTAGGGTTAAAATAAGCGCATTTAAAGAGTAGAAGGAGATAATTTTGATAATAAGATGTAGGGGGTGGGATGTTTTGTTTTGTTAGGGTTATGGTTATGATTATGGTTATGGTTATGGTTATGGTTATGGTTATGGTTATGGTTATGGTTATGGTTAGAGTTATGGTTATGGTTATGGTTAT
>BLQM01000144.1:26964-37204 GCA_012489335.1 Triparma laevis f. inornata
GGGCGCAGGGGGAGGGGCGGGAGGAGGAGGTGGAGGAGCAGGAGGTGGTGGAGGGGAGGGTCGAGACCGAAAGGCCAGCATCTAATTTATGCGATGGCCGAGAACGAAGATTTTATTAGTTAATTTACAAAATCTGTTTAAATACTATTTTTCTTAAGCCGCAATGCCGACGCAACACATCTGGTACTCGTCGTACCACTTGGTACTCCAGTTACTCAAACTCTGGTTGATCAACCCATCCACGTAGCGAATCAGAGCATTGTCGTTGGTCAAATCGGGGCGGAAGCGCTCCCTCAGCGCGGCGATGGCGGCCTGGGGGCGCTTTCTGAAGCACTCCAGGTCCTCGTTTCCGATGGAGAGCATCTCCACGAGCAGAATGATCTCCTCGCGGCGTTTTCGGAGCTGCGACGAGCGCAGCGAGTCGCATGAAGTTTGGAATTAACGAGTTAGAATTACGTAACGACGAAATTGGCGTCCTTGTTGACACTGAAGCTGCTAGCGCAAACGAATTACGACCGTAATTGTTGTATTCCCAGCTCATTGCTTCGCTCCTCGCTCCCTCGTACCTCCAAAAAGGCCCTGGCGGTCAGTCTCCTGAAGCGCCTGAAGCTGCTGCTCCTGCAAGGAGCGTAGCGAGTCGCATGAAGATTGATGATAACGAGTTAGAAATGAGTATCAACGAAAGCGGCTTAAGCAAATAGTCTAAGGCAGTGCAGCCGGATTACTCGCTTAAACATCGGGGTCGTGGCTCGTCGCTTCGCTCCTCGCAGATTCTTACCTGCTGCCCCCCATCAAGGCCACGAACTCGCTGGTCAGCTTGAAGGGCGCGGCCTCGAAGTTCAGGTTCTTGCCGGGGGAGCTCATGAAGACGAACCCCCAGTCGATGTGAACGATGTGTCCCTCGTTGTCCAAGAGAATGTTTCCATTGTGTCTGTCCTTGATCTGCAGCAGGTAGCATATCACGGCGTACCCTGCGAGCGAAGCGACTTGTGTTAAACTAATTGAAACTCTCGCCCTCGCTTAATCAAATCTCTCACCTGCCATGCTGGCGACAAAGTTCCTGCGCGCCTTCCTGTAGCCCTGGCTGCTCCTAACACCCCTGCCGAAATGCCTCACGAAGAAGTCGTCTAAAGTGGTGAAACTGCGACGAGTTAGTTCAGAATGTTCTTAATGCGAGGAGGAGCGAAAGCGACTCATCCTCGTCGCTTCGCTTCTCGTTGTCGTTGTCGTCGTTCGCTCCTTGCAGCTCCTCACCTAGGGTCTCGACGCTTCAAACTGTCGATGCTGACTGTGTCGGGGACAGCCTCGATCAATCCGCCAGTGCCGCCCAGCTGCGTCGCGATGATGTCGTACGGCCGAGTGTAGACTGGCACCTTGGCTTCTTTCAAGATGTTGCCTATCGCCTTGACGATCTGCGCGACCATCTGCGACGAGCGTAGCGAGTCGCATGAAGATTGGTGTTGACGAGTTAGAATTGCGTAGCGAAGAAAGAGGCTTGCGCGTTTAGCCTAAAGCTACCAGCGTAGAAAAATTACGACCGCAATTATCGTATTCCCAGCTCGTCGCTTCGCTCCTCGCAGCTTCTCGCCTGTTCCTGGCGGAGGTCATCGTACGCCTTGACAATAATGGGGACGAGCCTCCAACCAGGCAGGTGTCCGTAGCTGCTTTCTGCCCTGATTCGGGCCTCCTTTTCCTGCCAACTCTCGCTGAATAAGAGAGGCTCGGGCTCCTGGTCGCTTTCGATGTCATCGTGATCGGTCTCGGTTTCACTCAAGAGCCCGCTGCCCTGGCGTCCACTTTCTTCCAGGTTCTTCTTCTGCGGCTTGATCGGGGTGAGATCTTCGGAATCGTTCTCATAGCCTGAAGTGGTGTAGCTGCGGTCGGGGGTGGAGGGCTCTTTCTGTGCGGAATTGAGGTCGGGCTTGGGGTTGGGGTTGATTTGGCCCTCTGCGCCGAACAAGGCGTCGTCGATCATGATACAGTCGGCAAGTCCTCCGAAGTCCGATTTGCTGCCCTTGCCCTGCGCGAGCCCCTTCTTATTCAAGTTTTTGTCAGCATCGTCCGCAATTTCAAAGGTCTCCCACTGTCCGAGGTCATTAAAGCTGGACCTGGTGGAGCTCATGCTGACGTCCCGGTCCAGGGACGGGGCCGAAGAGCTGCGCGTTGCCCGCTGCTGTCCGTCGTCGTTAAAATTTCCAACCGAACTGTTGGGGTCGGGATTATTAGGGTTTCTATCGTCTAAGCTCTTCACGCTATATGCGCTGTCGGTCTGATTCATCTGATCGGCCTTTTTGTTGGTGTTGTTGTTGTTGTATTTGTCCAGGGATTCCTTGGCGAATTCTGCACCAGGCGAGCGAGGTGTTAGAATCGGTATGGGGTTATATTATAATGTAATGGATTTCATTTCACTTACCCTCAAACTCTGTCTTCCTGTTTTCCCACCACTTGGTCAGCCTCTCCTGGTACACATCAATCGTGGGCCTCTCGGCTCCGTCGGAAACCCTCCTCAAAATTGTGCCGTCCTCGCCCTCGACCTCGTCCTCGGCGGGATCGGTCTGCGAGACGTCGACGATCTCCAACGTCACCAAGTACGGACAGCGCTCCTTCGTACTAAAAACGATGCTCTCTTCGCCGTGCAGACCCACGATGTTGTGGAAGTTTTGTGTGCCGCTGCGACGAGCGTAGCGAGGAGCAGTAACGAGGTGTGGAGCGAAGCGACGAGTTAGTTTAGAGTGTTCTTAATGCTCGTCGCTTCGCTCCTCGCAGTAACTCGCGCAAATAACGCATTTCCAGGTCGTCGCTTCCCTCCTCGCAGTTTCTCACCTGTTGTCGTTGATGTTCCCCCTGAACGTCACCTGCAGAGGCAGGTACAAGTAGTTCGAAGGGAGGTACGAATCGCCCAGCTCGGCCAGCCCCTGCTTCAGGGAGTTGCTCCTTTCGTACCCAGGAAGCAGGCGGAGGGAATCGGAGAGGGAGGTGAGGCCCTCGGTGAAGTGGAGGAGTTCCTTGAAGTGGCCGGGGCTATGGTGCGTGAGGGAGGAGCGGCGGTTTGCTGCGGCCACGGAGCCTGTAGGATGATTTGGTGTGGTGTGGTGTGGTGTGAGTGACGAAGTCGCGAGGAGCGAAGCGACGAGCTGGGAACGCGATAGTTACTGGAGTACGAGGAGCGAATCGACGAGTATTACCGCGAATATTCTATACTAACTCGTCGCTACGCTCCTCGGCTCGCCGCAGGGAGAGAGCTTATATGGTGTGGAGTATATATTTATATTATGGAGTTTATAATTTGGCTCACCTCGGATGGGGGAAAGGATGGTATTGGCGGGCACCGGGGGTGGATTACTACTGCTCTCCACCATCGGCGGGGAAGGTAAACCCAAACCCTGCCCTTCGTTGGTCAAATCGGTCAGAACGGTGTCGGGAGTTTTCGGGAGCGGCGCATCGGAGTTGTTGGGGCTCCTGTTATACACGGAGTCGACGATTCCAACGTCTTCCACAACAACCGCGCTCTTGTCGGTCTCGGGCGTCTTCATCTTCGCCTTCAAGAGGTTCGCCAGCTTCTCAACGGAGACCCCGCCGTTGGCCTCGATGGCGAGCATCAAACTCTGCTCATGCGGGTTCGCCTCGTCGTAGCTACAGAAGGCGAGGAGAAACCACATGAGCCTGTGAGCGAAGCGAGGGTCCCTTCGATGAGCGTAGCGAGGAGCGGCGAGCGAAGCGAGCCGAGTTAGAATTGTGTAGCGACGAAAGTGCTTGAGCATTTTTCGATCCGCCTCATTGTTACTCCCGCAATCCTCCAATTCTCAGCTCGTCGCTTCGCTCCTCGCTGGGTTCCGCTCCTCGCCACTTCGTACCTGGCCGATATGTGCAAGAACAGTTGCTGCAGCTTCTCCGAGTGCTCGAATCCCCCCTTCATGAGGAAGGTGGCGAGTTGAGGCACGTAAAACGTCATCGCGCGCAGGCCATTGTCAGTCTCGCACAGGGTGTACAGGTCGGATATTATGTCCTTGTGAGCATACAGCTGCATGAGGGCGTGGAATATTTTGGCGTTGTCGCTGACGTTGTCGTGGCCCTCTGTGTAGCGAGGAGCAGTGAGCGAAGAGCAGTGAGCGAAGCGAGCATGTGTTAGATGTTTGGGTGGAGATTGAAAAGAGGAACGGGAACGTAGAGGTATACACTTGTGAGGTATCACATGTTCGGTATTGTTGTTCGGCTCACCTGCTACAAGCTCACGCACACTCTTTTGCAGCCTGACCAAATGCTCCTGCCAATCACGCTTCCACTCGCTTTTGCCTCCATTTCCTGCTTTCATTTCCATGTGCGAGTTGGGGTCGTGTGGGGACAAAGCCCCGTCGGCGATGCAGCTCTGGATCTGGTTGCCCATGGTAAAGAGGGTGGGTTACACACACAGGTGAGATTTGAAGAAACTTTGAGAGGTGGATAGGATTGGGGGTGGTGAGGGTGGGAGGGAGGGGGTGTGTGGAGGGGGGGTGGAGGGGGAGGGTGTTGGGAGGTAGGTTTGTTTTGAGATTATGTGAGGTTCGTGGGAAGTATTGTATATGAATTATTGGGTCGAGATAAAAGCATGGTTAAAACAAAAGTTTTTCTGGAAGCTGAGAAAAGGTGGGAGTTGGGTGCGGTGGGCGGGGGCGGGAAGAGGAGGATTATATGGGGAAATTATCTGTGGTCTGGTAAAAAAAAGATGAATTCGTCCGATGATTGAATCTTCTGCGAAAAGACGGAGATCGCAAGTGGGAACACCTTACTAACTCAGGATTATTTACACAGATGCCTCCCGTAACTGCGAGCATTCCTGCGCGCCCAATGGTGGGCTTCGCAATCACTCTCGGAGTGGCCACGTTTGCTTACGCCTACCAGATTTCGATTGAGAAGGGCTGGATCGCATACCCTTATTATTTTTTGAGCAGCGCCATCAACCACTCTCCGGCCAGCAACGTGGGGTCGTTCGGGCTCAGCATTGCGCTGTTCTGCATACCTTTGCTGGCATTCGTGCGATACGTGCAGCTCGAGGAGAAGATCGATGAATCATCGAGGGTGCTCAAGATCTTGAATAAGATTAGTGTGTGGAGTGCGCTCATTTCTGCGGTTGGAGGACACGGGGTGGCAGCCTGGCAAGCATCTGCAAATGTACAGATTCACCTGTTCTTCGCGGGAGTTTTCTTCGCGTTTACGCTGTTTATCTGTGTGATACAAGTTGTCCTGGACTTCAAAGTTGGAATTGTCGGGCTGGGTGCGAGGCTGAGGCAGCTCAATGCGGTCCTGGCGCTGGGCAGTCTGGGGACCATGGCCATTCAGGGGTTGATCATACTGATCAAGTACGACATCGGGAACGTGCCGAGAAGCTGGATCTTTCCGATGTCCGTGTTGGAGCTGATATTCGTCGGCAGCAGCTTAGGGGTGTATGCGACCTTCTTCCCTGAGTTCAAGGGGCTGAACATCACGTTGAGCGTCACCACGCAGGGAGAAGGAGTTGACAGCAGCTTTGAAGAGAGGTCCAAGGCGAGGAGCGAGAGTATGAATAGTGTTTAGAGAACGTAGAAGTGGAAGTAGAAGTAATAAATCACGACGACAACATCGACAAGCTTAAAAAATTGATGTTTGTAGTGAAAATTTCTATGGAAGATTAGGTGTTGGGCTCTGTACAGTTTACATGTTGCGTATTACACTTTAAACTTTGGTGCATAATCGTTAGCTCTTTCGCGTGCGCTAAGCGTGCGTAAAACCATTCAAACCAGCCCTCAACATTTCGTAGATTTTTTTGAGGGGACGTATCTGAACAGCGTTAGGGTTTCAGATTCCTAATAATTTATAATAGTTGAAAAAGATTATGAAGAGTCACGTGTATTAATTTTACTTGCGTTCGCGATCGTTCAAGCACTTTTACAGCCTCCGAGAAAATCGTCGTTTTAAAAACGTATAATATTTTTTCACATTAAAGACCCAATTTGGCTATGTTCAGAATATAAGGATCCCTAAGCGATTGATTCATACGTACGATTTCTAAAAAAAGTGAATTTTAGAAATAAAATCGGTGTTCCTGGTACTATTTTGGTCATTATTGGACATATTTGTCAATCAAGGGCCACCTGAGATGCTGAATATGCCATAGTTAGACCAAATAAACCCCAGGAGGGTGAAAATATGAACCAAAAACCATGATCCTGAGTTTATTTCGAAAAATTTACTATCGAAATCGTGTACTTAGGGATCTTAAAGGTACAATAAATACAAAAAATGAATCTAAAATAACCAGAAGGTTTATTTTGGTTCCAGAGATTTGCAGATTTGACTAAAATAGATTTTTGTTTTATCTCGCGTTCTCAAATAGATCACCCCCCACACGAATATACTAGACGACAACCTAGGTCATTTAAACCAGTCCTAAGTACCTACTGACTTCTAGCGGCGGAGAAAAGGAGTTATTTAGTTTACGAACTTCGCCCCTCCCGCATTCTGCGTTCGCACTCTAAAATAATAGAAAATACTATGAGTTCTACCTGGGGACTATCGCTGTTTATCGCTTCGATCACTTTAACATTGGTGGTTGGGGCCAGAGCGCCTAGCCGCCCCAATCCCCCTCTCTCTATGAACTATCTCGAAGCGATTATCTTCGATATGGACGGCACCCTTTTAGACACGGCTGAGGAGCTGTGCGATGCGATCGCAGTGGCGCGGAACACGATGCGGGAATCCGCCGCCCCCATGGACGGCAAGTCGGTTCTCCGGGACTACCCGAACCTGTTCGGCGGCACCCTGGAGGAGTTCCACGAGACGTTGATTCCAAAAGGCCTTCGCGACTTTGACCGCTTCGTGAAGCTGTTCCTGGACGCCGTTAAGATTTCCCCTCCCTCTCCAGCCTTCGCGGATGTCATAGGCGCCCTCGTCTCCCTCCGCTCTCGCTACCCCAAGCTGAAGATGGGCGTGGCAACCACGAAGCCCACAGTCGCAGCGGAGAAGGATTTAAGGTCCTCCGCCGTTCCTCCGAACCTCCGCTCCATGTTCGGCCACGTGCAGGGCACGGACAAGGATAAGAGCATGCAGGCGAAGCCTGCCCCCGACGTGATCCTGGCCGCAGCCGCTGGGCTCAAGGTTAATGTGTGCAAAACAATCTATGTGGGAGACACGCGTCGGGATGCCGGTACGAAATTACGAGGAGCGAAACGACGACAGCGAGGGGCGAAGCGACGATTACGCAATCCCCCCCACTAGCTTTAGTCTAATTTAAAATTAAAAAATATTCTCTACGTAATTCTAACTCGTCGTTGTTTCGCTCCTCCGCTCCTCGCAGAGGCTGCCAAGGCAGCTGGCTGCGCCCTTTCCGTTTTGATTCGCCGAGGGGACGACTCGAATTTTGAGAAGCTTGGCGCCGACGAGCTGATTCATTCTTTTTTTGAAATCAGCGACGCCGTGGATAAGAAAAGGTGAAGGTGAAGGTGAAGGTGAAGGTGAAGGTGAAGGTGAAGGTGAAGGTGAAGGTGAAGGTGAAGGTGAAAACTATAAATTAAATAAAAGAACTAGAATTTTTTTAGAAACAAGAAAAACCAACAATATCATATTTTATCTATACGCCTATTCTTCCTCATCTGTAAAGCAAAAAAATGTTAGATTATATACAATATATACCAACCAAAATGTACCTCCCGTATCTGTCATCTAGTCATGTCTTTACGAAAAAGATGTCAATAATAGGAGGGCCAAGCGCACACACTCGGCAATCAATCTCCGGAACTTTGCCTTGTTCAGCTAAGAATTATTGTAGCAAACAGTAAATGCGGCATACAAATGTATGCCGCCTTGGCGCAGTTCCGTTTTGTACAAGCAAACACCCAAGTTTTAGTCCAAATTCCCACTCACCTCCTCAAAAATCAAACTACATACAAATTCACGCATAAAGTCGAATAAGCTCGTCGCTAATGGCGCTAGGAGTCAGCACGCCCAGATCGGTGAAGAGCAGCGTGATGTATTTCGCCGGGGTGTAGTCGATGACGCAGTTGTCCACCGTGATGAGATCCTTCTTCATGTCGATTTCCTCGACTTCCGGGGTTGTGGTGTCGGCGAATCTGCAAAATAATATGCTCTGTTAGCAGTCATAGAAAGTAAGGAAATGGAGAACCGCTTAAACTAATTCTTACCGCAACTCGCCCGTCTCCACCCTCGGCAAGTCCGCCTGATTCAACGGATACAGCCTCGCGAATTTGTAGCTCTCCGCCGCCACGTAAAATGGCGTGTTCAAGGCCTTGGCGGTAATCCCCAACGCGTATGTTCCGATCTTATTTACCACCCCTCCATTCTCCACCACTCCCTCGGCTCCGACGATTACTAAATCGGCCTGCGGCGAGCGAAGCGAGCCCAGGAGCGAAGCGACGAGTTAGTTTATAATGATTCTTAAAGCTCGTCGCTTCGCTCCTCGCACTCGCGCAATTGTCGTATTCCCAGCTTGTCGCTTCGAGTCCTCGTCTCGCTTCGTACCTTCTCCATCGCGTAGCCCATGGCGGAGTCCAGCACGACAGTAACCGGAATATTCGCCTCGGCGTACACCGCCGCTGCTCTGGCCCCTCCCCCCTCTGGCCTGCCCTCGAGCACAATGACCGAGAAGTTCTTCTTCTGTTTCTCGGCTGCCATTTTCAGCAGGCTGGCCACCACTCGGCTGTAGCCGTGGGTGAGGATGACCTGTGTGTTTGTGTGTTGTGTGTGTGTGGAATTGGGAATCGTTAACGTTAACGTTAATGTTAATGTTAATGTTAATGTTAATACTTTAAAGATATCCCTCTTCATTTCATTTCATCTCCACCCTCCTTCATTTCATTCTCACCTGCCCCTCCCTCACAAACTCACACCCATGCTCCGCAATACTCTGCCTAGCCGTCAAACTCATCCCCGCAAAAGTCTCCCCCCTAAGCAAAACCTCCTTAATACAAAGCTCAAAATCACTACTCATCTCGTAAAATGACCTAGTCACGTAACGCATGAAAAGCTCACAACCACTCTGCAACGGTATATGACTACGGAAACCGCATATATCCTTGCTAGCAGCCAACCCGAGCATGCCGGTCTTGGCTGCCTCGAGCTCCGAAAGTAAGCCTGTCATGGTTATGGCTTTGGAGCGTTTAATCACGTTTAGCATTACTTTCATGGCAGCGACAGGGAGGGCTACGTCGGAGTGCTCGGAGCCTTCCATGAAGTTCAGGAGGTCGGCGACGACGATCTGAACATCGGGGCTGAGAGGGGAGGGGGAAAGGGCGGCCATGGGGGACGTGTGTGAAGAGACTGGGTGGGGTGCTGGGGAGGTAGGAAGTTAGAAAGAGGACCGCGAGGACTGTGATGAGGAGGGAGGAGGACGAGGAAGAGCGACGCTATGAAACTATACCACTGGATAAGCAATGAGTATGAGGGACGCTTTAAGGGTAGGAGCGCGCTGAAATATTGGTCGTTGCTCGATTACTGTGATGATCGTTGAGATTAGATCGCTCAAAAGTGGAAGCACGGCGCTCGAAGGGCGAGGAGGCTTTATGGCTTGAAATCTTTGATACGAAGGGTTTGCGAATATTTAAACACCCATTTCGGGCATCAACCACTCATAGTGTTACAGGTTCGCAACATTCTTACTTTACGAGCTTGTTTTGTTATTTGATTCAATCCTCTGGCAATCCCTCAAAATCTGGTTTTCTATTTCTATTCCCACACGACCACTTTCAACCAATCACAAATACCTCACGGCCACCACTAGCACCATCAACCCCCCTCAGCTATCTCAATTCACTCCCAAGGACTTCAAAAATAATATTATCGACACATAACCACTTCCCTCCTCGACGGCTCCCTCCAAAGTCATCCCTCCTCTCTCGATTACGATCACCGCAGTCACAGCCTCCACCAACCTCCCGCGCCATGTCTACCACCCCCAACAGTGTCCCCACATCCACCCCTATGTTGCGTTTGCGAACTTTAACTCCTCAGCTTTTGTTATCGTTAATAGGTGCGAAGCTGCGGAGCAAAGCGAAGAGTTTACGAACGGCGATATATATGTATATATACTCCGACATAACTTCCAACCTACGCTCCGATTAAGAAGAATAAACAACTAACTCTTCGCTTTTCGCTACTCGAACTTCGTCCGAACTCACGCAGGCAACGCCAAGGTGAGGCACTGCGAAATCATACATACGACAGTAATCCACCGCTATCTCCAACCACTAATACCCCCCCCCACACACACAGT
>BLQM01000145.1:0-16008 GCA_012489335.1 Triparma laevis f. inornata
CTAACCATAACCATAACCATAACCATAACCCTAACCACTAACCCAAACCATAACCATAACCATAACCATAACCATAACCCTAACCCTAACCATAACCATAAACATAACCATAACCATAACCATTACCATTACCATTACCATTACCATAACCATAACCATAACCATAACCATAACCATAACCATAACCATAACCATAACCATAACCATAACCATAACCATAACCATAACCATAACCATAACCATAACCATAACCATAACCATAACCATAACCATAACAAATTCATAACATTCATACTAAAATATTCATTTTGACATTTATAATTTTCGTCTATGTTATTAATCAATGCATTATTGTCCACCTTCAATAACCCTATAGTCGTTTCCTAGTCCTAATCGTCCCAAGGAACGATCGGCAAACTGAAGCTCTTCCCTCCTCCTCCTCCTCCTCCTCCCTCCCCTCTCTCTGGGCTCGCCAACCTCGCTCCTAACCCCAACCCAGATCCTGCCAGGGCTGAAACCCCCAATGGCGTGTACAACAAACCCCTGCTCGATACTCCATTAACTGGCTCCATCGGAAACTCGTCGTAATTATTTGGCGTAAATACAATCCTATGTCCCGCTGAATTAAATTCCCCACCTACACTCTTTGTGGGCGAACAAAGCTCGCTGCCCGAAGGCGACCCTGCTGTGTCCCCCCCTGGCAATCGGAACGAAACCTTACTTTGCGGGCGAAGGTTGTCATCGAATCCCAAAATATCATGGGGATTCTTGGCCGTAAAGGACGACTTCCTTCTAAGCGCGGACCTCGGAGGCGGTGACGCTGATGCCGCCGTCGCTGTTCCCTTGCTCAAAGGCGACGCGAGCGACAAAAAGGCGCCCCCTCCCCCTCCTCTTCCCCCTCCTGCCCCTCCACCAACCAGCAAAACATTACTCAATCCTTTCATGGTGTCCATTATATGTTCTCCCCCTTCCCTGCCCTCCCCATCCTCCCCACCCTCCTCCCCCAACTCAGCGAACTTGAACTCGTTCATGAAATCCTTCATGTCCACCACCTTACTCGACTTCTTCTCCTTCCTCATGAGCGGGTCCGCCTCCACCTCCTCCCTAATCTCCCCCTTCTGATCCAGCGACGGTGACAACCTTCCTCCCCCGACTCCATTCCCTCCTTGCCTACTCCCACCGCCCCTGCTCCCCCCGCGCTTCCCTCCCTCCCTGCTCTTGGTCATTCTCATAGTGGGCCTCGCATCTTTCACTCCTCCCCCACTTGAAGTCACCCTCGCGCTCGTATTTTTCGTCGTAGGAGTGGACTGCCTGGAATTCACCGGGATGATGTGAGGGTCGCCCAAGCGCTGCGACAGCGCTGCGACGAGCGTAGCGAGTCGCATGAAAATTGTTGTTAACGTGTTTAAATTTGCGTAGCGATGAAGACGTCCACCTTGACACTAATATCAGCACAGCTGAATTACAACCAGAAATGCTGAATTCCGAGCTCGTCGCTACGCTCCTTGCAGCTTCTCACCTTCTCCCGCCTGCCTGACCCCGCCTGCCTGACCCCGCCTGCCGGGCTCTGCTCGCGGCTGGGAGTGTTGCTCAGGGTTCCGTCCGATAAAACGTACATGCCAATCTTGGCGTTCCACTTCACGCCTCTGTCCCGCGTCATGGGTCGATCTTCCTCTCCTAAATTGAGGTTGACCGGCTGCAACGAGTGGGGTTGTTAGTAATTCGTTAGGAGAGTGAAAGTGAAAGTATTCATTCAATTTCATTTGCAACCCTACTCGCCCTGCTATCTCACATCGAAGAAGGGCGTCGCAGTCCTAGCAGTCTCGTTACTAGTTGGCCTGCTCCCTCCACCTCCCCTACTCCCTCCGCCTCCCCTGCTCCCGCCCCCCCTACTGCCCTGCCGAGAGTTTCCGCGGCTCGGCACGTAGAGCTGAGTAATGTCGTCCAGCCTGTGGAGGTCGAACTCCTTCTGGCTGTTGAACAGCGAGTTCATGCACTCTGGCACGAAGGGGTGCCTTCCCACCCTCCAGCCCTTCTTCACCAGCAAGTTCGTGATGTTGCCCCTGATCCTGTTTTCGATCTCGATCTCGTCCTCGTCCTCGCTAAGCTCGGCAACGTCCTCTCCCATTAGCTGGGCGTTGACCTCTTGCTCCACCTTTGCGGCGGTGGAGACCCTGCTGCTGATGTAACCGGACGTTTCGTCGGCGTCCGTGGAGTAGGCGAACGTGTCCACGGAGCCAAGGCTGGAGGCGCTGTGCACCGACTGCCTGTCCGACTCGTGGCGAAAGCCGCCCTTGGCGAAGGTCTGCAGGTGGTGAATCGCGGCGCTCAGCATCTTCCTGAATCCTCGTTTGACGCTCCAGCTGGTAATTCGCTCCGAGTTAGTATAAACGCATAAATGCTTATTCGTAGCTTTGCTCCTCGCTCTCACTTACCTCTTCCTCAACTCCCACGCCCTCTGCAACCTCATCAACCCGCCGCTCCTGTAGATCATCCTGCCGTAGTCGTCGTCAACGAAGCACAGCCTTATGAAGATCTGGCAACCAACCCACTGAATGATGGAGTCGTAGGGAAAGTCCGTCATGGCAGCTACGACCGCCGGGATCACGCCGGCCCTGTACGCGGTGCGCATCCCCTCGAGGTCGTTCGCCAAGCATATATTTAAAAGCAGCTTAACGGCCGCCCTGCGACGAGCGTAGCGAGTCGCATGAAGATTGTTGTCGATGACTTAGAATTGTGTAGTGACGAAAACAGTGTTCACGTCGACACTGAAACTAGCAGCGTAGCTAATTACGACCTCGAATATTGCATTCCCAGCGAGGAGCGGAGCGACGACAACGAGGAGCGAAGCCACGAAGCGTCTGCCAACACATCCTCGCTTCGCTAAATTACGACCTCGAATATTGCATTCCCAGTTCGTCACTTCGCTCCTCGCGGCTTCGCACCTCTGCACAAAGACGTTCCCTTGAAACCGGTCCATAGCCTCGACCACGACGTGCAGCCCGTCCAGCTGTGAAGCGAGCTGTTAGAAAGAATACCCGTGATATATATACTCGACAGTAACCATTTCTCACCTGCACAATCTCGCTGGTCTTGCCGTCCAGAGTTAAGGAGCCCATGGCGTCGCTGCCTGAGGCCTGAACGTTGGGGCTGTCGGGGTGCGTCGTCATGTGCCCGATGATCTTGCCCACGTTCTTGTCCTGGATCGCCTCGTCCATCTTCACGATCCCTTCTATTGCGTTGGCCAAGTCCTCCAGCTTTTGCTTCTGCGCCCGCCGGGCTGCCGAGGAAGAAGTCCGAGGAGGGAAGGGGGGAGTTAGAGTTAGAATGTTCTTAATACGAGGAGTAGGAGGAATAGCGGCACATGCGAGGAGCGTAGCGACGAGTTGTATCGAGTCGTCGCTCCACTCCTCGCTAGTTTAGAATGTTCTTAATGCGAGCAGCAGGAGCAGGCAGGAGCAATAGCGCCATCCTCGAGCGAAGCGAGCCGGGGAGCGGAGGGGGGATTTGAACGAGGAGTTTCAATATTAGCGGCGTTTTCGAAGAGCCGACGAGTTTTTCGACCGGCGTTTTCGAAGAGCCGATGAGTTCCTCGCTCGGTGTTCTATTTACGTCGTTTTCATAATCTCATCGTTTCAATCCGAACGGCGTTTTCGAGGAGCCTCCTCGTTGTGTTTATGACGCCTTCGTAATCTTGTCGCTCCACTCCTCGCTAGTTTAGAATGTTCTTAATGCGAACAGCAGGAGCAGGCAGGAGAAATAGCGCCATCCTCGTCGCTTCGCTCCTCGTTGTCGTATTTCGCTCCTCACTTCTCGTCCTCATCCTCACCTCTTCGCTTGAAGAAAGTTTGCCCACCCTCCTTCTTATCATCCATGGTGGGGTCGTGCTTCGTCCCGCACATCTCGCAAACGTAAACCAGCTTGAAGTTTCTGTACTCGCACATGTTGTTGTCGCAGTACCAGTCGATCCTCATCTTCTTCACCTTGTCGAACTTCTCGACCATCTTAATGCTCTTCTTCTCGCCCTTGATCCACTTCTTGTACTCCAACCTCTTCTGGCTCAAGAACCTCTGCTTGGCCGCAGCGATATCCTTCCTGTGCCGCTTCTCTTCGACTTTCGAGGCGACGTCCGCCGCAGCCATGAGCTTGCTCTCCATCGACTCGCTCAAGTGCTCGTTGATCGAGACCCACGCACCAGCCATGGCTATGACGGGGGTAGGGGGGAGTATAAGTGAGGCGAGGAGGGGAGGGGGGAGTTAGTTTAGAATGCTCTTAAAGCGAGGAGCGGCGAGTGAAGCGAGCCGGGGAGGGGAGGGGGGATTTGAACGAGGAGTTTCAATATTAGAGGCGTTTTCGGAGAGCCGAGGAGTTCTTCGACCGGCGTGTTCAAGGGAGCTGATGAGTTCCTCTCGCTCGGTGCTCTATTTACGTCGTTTTCATAATCTCGTCGTTTCAATATGAGCGGCGTTTTCGAAGAGCCTCCTCGTTGTATTTATGACGCCTTCGTAATCACGTCGCTCCGCTCCTCCCTAGTTTAGAAAGCTCTTAATGCAAGGAGCAAGCGATATATCCTCGTCGCTTCAATCCTCGCTGTCGTCGTTCGCTCCTCGCAGTTCCTCACCCTTGCTCATGAGGTAATTTGCAACCTTCTCGCAGAACTTGTTCACTTTAAGCATGTGGTTGTTGTTCCGCTCCAGCAGCTGTGGGGAGGGGTTGGGGGGGGGTTGTTAGCGTTTAAGATAGTCTCAAAAAGTCTCGTCTTCAACGAAATAAATTCCAATTCGCTCACCTCCGACATCGCCAAATCCTCCATCAGCATCAGCTGCCTCTCCGCGTTCTCCCTCTCCTCCTCAGCGTGCTTCGCGGCGATATCCCTCGTGATCCACGGAGGCAGAGGCTTCTCCCAACTATTGTCATAGTCATCGTCCCGTTTGAACCTGTGCGAGTAATGTCAGTAGTGTGTAGATAGTAAAACGGTTGTGGCTGAGACTCCTCCGCTCCTCACCTCCACTTCAACAAAACCTCCTCCAACTGACTCGAAACTGTAACCTCCCAAGGACTCCTAACGTTCTCATCCCCCGCCAAAAAAGCGTACCTCTTAAACAGCCTATTCGTATCCTTCTTCTCCAAATCAGGACGCTGTAACATGTAACGTTTAAGAAAGTCAGCACGGGCGGGACCTTTTGTGGGGGAGGGACCGTTTAGAGGATAGATTAATGAGAAGTTAGTTCCACGTCGCGTAGCTTCTACCGGAGGAGTGATTGGTGTAGTTACTGTCGAAGATGATGATCCTAAAATCCGAAGTCTTTCTACAGCTGAGATTGGAGGTGCGATGCCAGAGTCGTCGCTGTCACCTGCGACGACGCGTAGCGAGGAGCGGAGAGCGAAAGCGAGCCGTGTTAAAATTGTGCAAGATGAAAAGTGATTGAGCATTAGACTAAAGCTACATCGCATTGCCAATCCCTTAAATTGTCGTACTCCTACGCTCGTCGCTTCGCTCCTGCTCCGGTCTCCTCACTTTCGTCGGAACTACTATCGCGGTAGTATTTGTTACCGGCTGTTCTGGGGGGGGGCGGGGTTGGTTGGGGTTGGTTGAAGGGGGTGATGGTTTTATTGGGGCGGAGCGGACGGTGGTGCGTTGAGGGGAGACGGTGTATTGGATCGTCGAGGGATCGTCTTGGGTAGCTTCTGTATTGACTAACTGCGTTGGGTTTAAATTTGGAGGGGAAGGGGGAGACGTGGGAGGGGGGGAGGAGGATGGAAGGAGGGTGGGCTTTCGGGGCAGTTTCTTTGGACGCCGTCGTTTCGGCAGAGGAACGCCATAGGCACCTCCGATCATGTTGTAGGCAGTTTGAGTAGGGATTTGGTTTTTTTAGAGGGAAGGAGGGTGGTGGGAGGGCTGGGGTTTGGAGTGAGGTGATCCTGGTATGGCGAGTTGGGTTGGTTATATTATTTTTGAATTTCCGAACGCAAAGTCCCCGCTGATCCAGTTCCAGTGTAGTGACTAAATATTTTGCAAATTTGGCTGCAATGAAACTTCTTCTAATCCTATCCCTCGTGCTCGCTCCCAGCGCTGCCTGGCACGCGCTGATCGTGCAAAACAAGTGAGTGGTATTCTCGTTTTATGTTGGGGCTTGGAAGGCTCTCAAATTGGCTTTTTGGCTTTCTGCGTCCGCATGGCAAACCTTGTCTCGGAATGTCCTCTGAAAATACTTTTTTAACGTCCTACACCACAAAATTCATGACTACCTTGATCTTGACC
The DNA here is from genome assembly GCA_012489335.1 of Triparma laevis f. inornata. NCBI lineage: Eukaryota > Bolidophyceae > Parmales > Triparmaceae > Triparma > Triparma laevis. Next base: position 6,263 of record BLQM01000145.1, read on the forward strand.
TTGTTCTCAATCTCTAACCCCACTCCTCTCACCTCCTTCCACGTTACCTTCAGAGGCGGCGGCCACGGTGAACTCGGCTACCAGCTCTCCAAAATGATTGCCGCCGAAGGTCACACCTGCACTTTGCTCCAAGGTAATTCCCCTCCCAACCGCTTACAACCATCACTCTAAACCGCCCACTAACACACACCAATCACAACAGACACCGCCTGCAAGCAAACCTCCGAACCCTTCTCCTCCTACTCCACCCTCCCCTCCTCCATCTCCGTCGTCCCCCACGATTTTACCTCCCCGTACACTCCCACCGAAACATACGACTACGTTTGGGACAACTACTCCTCAGATCCTACCTCCCCTTTAACCTCTTCCCTACTTGATCACTTTAAGTCTCGCAGTTTGAAACGGTACAACTACGTCTCGTCTGCGGGAATATATGATCCTCCTGAAGGTTTCGGTTCAGGTGAGAACGTTGAGCGGAGCGAGTGCAACGACAGCGAGGAGCGAAGCGACGACAGCGAGCAGCGAAGCGACGATTACGGTCGTGATTCGTCTGCGCTGGTAGCTTTAGTAAAAATGCTCAAGCCGTTTTCGTCGCTACGTAATTCAAACGTTATTAACTCCAAACGTTCCCAAACCTCGCTCCGCTTCGTCGCAGACACCTGCGGTCCCCTGTCTGAATCATTCTCCGTCAACGATTCAAAAGGTCAAACAAAAGTCGAGCTCGCCTTGAAAAACAGTGATATACCGACTTTCTGTTTTAGGCCTCAGTACATTTACGGGGAGAAACAAAATAAATACGTCTATCTCGATTATTATTTCGATAGGATATGTAATGATTTACCTGTACCTATTCCTGGCTCAGGTTTACAACTTGCTTCACTAACGAATTCCGTTTCTGTCGCTTCCCTTCTCTTCTCTGGTTCCTCCCCCTCCGAGACTCCCTTCTCCGTCTTCAACTGCGGAACCTCCAATATTCACACGTACAATGATGTCGCTTTAATGATTGGGAAAGTTGTTGGAAAGAGTGTTGAGATTGTTAATGATATTAAGGGGAAGGGAGGGTTTCCGTTTAGGTAAGAAGCCGTCTCGGAGCTAAGCGACGACAGCGAGGAGCGAAGCGACGATTACGGTCGTAATTCGCCCACCCCAGTAGCTTCAGTCTTGATATCGACGCACTACCACCGCTATGTAATTCTAACTCGTCAACGCCAATCTTCATGCGACTTGCTACGCTCGTCGCAGGCCGAATAACTTTTATGTGATGCCGGATAAGGTCAAGGAGGAGTTGAAGTGGGAGGAGTTGCCGACGGATTTGGAAGGGGATTTGAAGTGGTATTACGAGGATTGGAAAGAGAGGAGGGAGGGGAAGGAGGTTGATTTGGAGAAGGTGAGAGCAAAAGTTTGCGGGAGCGTAGAAGCGGTGAGCAGTTTTTATTCTAACAAGGAGCACGTCACGTCGCATGTCGCACGTCGCAGGATAAGGAAGCGATGGGTGTTGCAGCGTAAAGCAATTAATTCGTTTGAGTTTGGGTTTGAGGGAAGCAGCTTCGGTCGGATGGGAAAAAAGCGTGCGGTTCAATTTGTTTTCAACAACACAGTTTCCAATCTTTTTATTTTTACGGTTTTTTTATTCCATCCATCCATTCTTTTTTATGCAGCCTGCCCCTGTGTCTGCCCCCTCGCCTCGATAATCTTCCTGACCCTCTCCAGGCTCTCCTTTTTCAGCACCTTCTCCGCCCCCGTCTGCCCCACCCCCTTCTTCAAATTAGTGCTCAAAACGCACGCTCTAGTATCATACGGTTCCACCACCAAGATCCCCCCCATTTCCTTCATGACGAGGATGTTCGTTTTGAGTTCTTGGCGCTTGCCGGTGCGGGTTATGTTCGTCCACTCGACTTGGGAGCAGGCTTTGAGGAGGGCGTCGTAGCAGGAGACGGCGGAGGGGCTGGCATTGGTGTTTTGGTGGAAGAGGTGTTCGGTGGCGAGTTTCAGTTGGTGGTCTGAGCGAAGCGAGCGGCGAGCGAAGCGAGCCATGTCAGAATTGAGTAATTAAGGAGTGTTGAGTATTGAGTAGAGTTGAGAGTTGAGGCTTCGAGAGTCTACACCGAAGCTACTGGCCTTGCTGAAACTCTCACAGACGACCCTCCCGCTCTCCCATCGTCGCTTTCGCTCCTCGAACGTTCGTCGCCTTACCTTCGCGTTTTTTTAGGTCTTTGGGGTTGATTTTTGTAAGGGCGCGGGGGAACGTTGCGATTAGCTGTTTTTGGGTCAGCTGCGAGCGGAGCGAGTGGGGGGGGGGTAGCGAGCGGCGAGCATGTGTTAGGTGAGAGTAATTGAGGAGAGTTGAGGCTTCGAGAGTTGAGAGTTGAGGCTTTGAGATGCTCTGCCTACGCTACAACCCTCGCCTCAACTCTCACTTCACTCCTCGCGCTCTCCCACCGTCGCTTCGCTCCTGAGGCGTTCGTCCTCACAACGTTCTCGTACCTTCTGTTTAGGAAAACTCAAAGTCAAAGTAACCCTAGGTACAGGAGTTGTAGGACTCGGACCGGAAGTGTTGATGGCGATGGTCGCGAGGTTGAAGATGGCGATTTTGAAGGAGGTGGTGGTGTAGGTTAGGGGGAACTTTATTGTTAAAGTGTTGGAGGTTGGGTCGGTTGCGTAGATCTGAGGAAAACGACAATGGGATTGGCGTTAGAATTTGAATTCGGATTGGAATTCTTCAGCGTTTTATGTCTGTGACGATCGGCAACTCTTCGTCCCTCCCTTTCCTCGTTCGTTGCGGCTTATGCTCGCCCAAATGTTAACCGTAGCGTTCATCCTTCGTATCACGGTTCCACTCAATACCAACTGTTCTCACCTCTCCCTTCTCAACGGGCATGTTGAAATTAGCAGGGTACGTGACTGTGCAGTCGGTGGTCACGGGGTACAGCTGTTGTGGATGGATTTGGGAGAGAGGGAGAGGGGATGGGGTTAGTAAATGTGCGGGGTCGCGCGGAATGAGATTGACTCTAAAATTGGAATTACTCGCGCGTGGGCAATGCGGGGTGGATGCATAGGTGTGGTTGTGTTAGAAGGCCAGCCGGTTTACCTCTTCTAAAGGTGTCGTCATCCGTGAAAGATGTGATTAGAATTTTTGGATCGAATTTGAGGGTGCTTGAGACTGGGAACTTTGTCTGTCGATATTTGCTAAGCCAAAGTCCGCCCACACATAACAAATATCAACACTCACACTCAGAACTACTGTGTCGAAGTTTGATCTACGTTCGAGAACCGTACCTACGTCTAACAATCCCTACAGCGCTATCAAAGTTCACTCCTCGCCGTCGCCTCCGCTGCTCGCTCCTCCAAATGTCGTCTCCACCAAGATCTCCCACGACTCCACTCCCCTCAACATTATCACCCTCCCAAACAACTCCCGCCCCTCCCACCCCCTCCAGCCCAACCTGCGAACCCTGGACCTCCACCTGGACTCTCCCCAACTACCAATCCGCCCTCTCCTCCTCCCTCCGTCAACAAATCCGCGACGCCAAATCAATCAAAAAATACAAGAATTTGTTGCAACTAGTTAGCTCTAAAACTGAGGAAGAACTTGAATCCCTCTACAACCAGTTCTCCCGTAAAATGAAGAGCGAGAGGGAGGGAATGGTTGAGAAGGTGAACGAAATGGAGGTGGAGGAGGAGGGTGTTGTTAATAGGTTGTTGAGGAGGGTGGGGGAGTTGGAGGCTAGGGTTAAAGAATTGGAAGGAGAAGAATAACCCAGGTTTGCGGTCGAAGCGAGCGTGTTAGCAGTGGAGATAGCGCTCCTCACAATCGCTCAACTCGTTGCTTCTCTTTTCGAATGATTCCACGTTGATTCCGTAGTTGTAAAATAAGAAGAAAGTATGTTTTGATTAAGTAAATAAACCCCCGCTCTTCACAATCTACTCCTCTTCTCCCCCTCAACCTCCCTATACATCTCCTCAATAACCCCCCCAAACAACTTCTTAACCCCTTTCCTAACAACCTTAAAAGTCGGCGTAACACATCCATTCCCCACACTAAACTCCTCAACGATTCTAACCGATTTAGGAATTTCAAAACCTTTTAATTTCTCTGAAACGCACGTTTCCTTAATCTTACTTAATAGTATATCAGGTTTTATGGGCGTTTCTAGAGTTACAAGACAAACCAAGCAATTACGAGTCCCATCACCATAAATAACTGCCATATCAACTCCCGGCACGCTGCGACGAGCGTAGCGAGTCGCATGAGGATTGGCATTAACTCGTTAGACTTGCATAATGATGAAAGCGGTTCGAGCATTTAGTCTAAGGCTACCAACGCAGACTGATTACTAGCGCAAATATCGCGTTCGTAGCTCGTCGCGTTCGCTCCTCGCAGCTTCTTACCTTCTAACAACCCCTTCAATTTTCTCAACACTCACAAACTCCCCTTGCTGAAGTTTAAATGTATTCTTAATACGATCAGTTATCTTTAAACCGCCGAATTCATCCCATTCTCCTATATCACCTGTTCTAAACCACCCTTCATCATCTGTAATTTTAATAGGAGGAGCGTCTTTTTGGTAATATCCTTGAATAATATTAGAGCCTCTAACCTGCGGCGAGCGGAGGAGCGAAGCGAGTGCGAGCGAAGCGAGGGCGAGGGCGGCGATCATGTTAGTGGTGGAGATTGCGAAACTCGGCACTTCGCTCCTCATGGAGACTCATTACGACCGTAATTGATAAATTAGCATTCTTGCTAGTCGCTGCGCTCCTCGCGGCTTCGTACCTCAATTTCACCACCCTTAAAACCATCTCTCGTCGATAAACGAACTTCGCAACATGGTATAACAGATCCTACTACACCTGAGCCGAGCGACGAACGCGCGAACGCGATGAGTTAGTTTATAGAATGTTCGTTGAGAATGTGAGAATATGAGGGAGAATATACGAGGAGACTGAAACGACGAACGTTGGAAGAAGCGAGTTTCGTACCTTCACGGCCTCTCCCGAATTTTGTTACGGATACACCACCTGTTGATTCTGTTAATCCGTAACCTTCTAGAATCTCTAAACCTGGTAACAAAATTCTAATAAATTTATAAGTTGAAGGAAGTAGCGGTGCAGAACCTGAGATAATAACTTTACATTTATCTAATCCGACTCCTATTTTAATTTTGTTGAAGATTAGTTTATCGTATAATCCGGAATCAGGGTTACCGTATTTCTCAAGATTCAAACCTTTAACGTTCATAGCTGCTCCTCACGTAGCGAGTCATAATTTTCAGATTGGCGTTAATGAGTTAGAATTGTGTGGTATTCTTGCTCGTCGCTTTACGCTCTGAGACGGCGAACGCTCACCTCTATTGATAACTCTCTTCATGAATCCTTTAACGTTCCCGAATTTATTTTCGACTCCATTCTTAATCTTCTCCAAAACCCTCGGCGCAGCTGTAAAAATCGTAGGTCTACATTCCCTCAAATCCTCCATCAAATAACTCCCCTGCACCTTCGCATCACAATTAAACCTAACATACCCAATCCTCCCCCCACAACTTAAAACACCCTCACATACAATCCTCTCAAAAACATGCGCTAACGGTAAATAACTAAAATGAACATCTGAGGGACCTAAAGGTAAAGGTAAGTGAGAGAGCATGGATGTTAAGACTGATTTTATGTTCAGGTAGGTTATTATACAACCTTTTGGATTTCCTGTCGTTCCAGATGTATAGCAGATTGTGTGTGTTGAATTAGGGTTAGGTAAAGATAGAGGAGTAGAAGATGTTGTGGACGTTAAGCGGGTTAAGGGAATTAAATTAAAATTTGAAGTTATACCAGCAGTTGAACCGACGGTTAATATAGGACAGGTTAAATTTAAAGGAAGATGTTGTAATAAATAAGTTGAAGATATTACGCAGGCCGGGGACGTCTCATTTATTATATGAGTTATAGAGGAAGGGCCGAGAGTAGGGTAAAGGGGTACAAGGGTTTTATGAGTACCTTGACAGGCTAAACTAGTTATGTGAAATTCTGGACCATTTCCTAAGAGAATACAGACATTATCGCCTTTATAACCACCCAAACTACCTGCTAAATTCTCAACCTGTTTTTTAATCTGTGTGTAAGTCTCGTAAACGTATGGAGAAGTTGAGGTGGGACGTGTACCGAGGCAAGGGGCATCGGGGAAGAGGGTAACGTGATGGAGGAAGGATTCAAGCGTAGAATCGAAGGATTCGGGAGGGATGGGAACGTCAGGGGGGAGAGGAGTACGGTGAACGGTCGGAGATGTGTTGGGGATTATACGGGAGTCCATTTTGAGGTTGGGTGAAATCAGGTCGTCGTGGGTGAAATCGATTCGTCGTTTGATGCTGAATTTGCGTGGTTGGATAAAATTTCGAACTGAGCGTCACGGACAGGTTCAGTGGTGTGATGAAATAGGTATACAATGAGAGAATATGTGTGGAGCGTTTTCGGTGTTTCGGGTTGCGTAGGCTTCAAATAAGAGGACAATGCTGAATGAGATTATTGAGGGAGTAGACTGGGATATGTCATCATCTTTTCCTCTCTCTTCCGTCCTCTTATCCCCCCAAAAACGCATTTCTCCGCCCTCCTCAACCACATATTCTCGTCTCTCTCAATGTTCACTTCCTTCCTCACCCTCCTTTACACTCTCCTCCTCGTCCTTGCCGGGTCCGCGACGGCGTCCCTCTCTCCCCCTGACGCGCACGCGTACTTCACTCTCTGCGCCTCCTCCGACTCCAAAATCCTATCCTCTCCGTACACAGGAATAGACTACCTTGAAGCTAAGACGGGTGACCTTGAAACATGTCTTCATCTATTAACTATCGCACCTGATTTCGGGTTAATCAAGAATTACGTTGAATTACTTCACTCTTCCTTTTCCGAAAATGAATACTTAAATATTATAAACTCGAAAGTCGAAACAACAACTGGTCTAAACATGCATCCTCTATCATGGTTAATCTACGGTAACCATCCCTCGCTCTCTTCATATCTTATTGAGATGGGAGCGGATGTGAATCATATTTTTAAGAAGGAGGTGAGTTCACTGCTCATCGCTCAGCGACGATCTGGGAATACGGCAATTGCATTCGTTATGAGACGATGTTCTCAGCATTGTAGCGAACGCCAACCTTACTGTGAGACCCACTAGTAAACCGCCACACAAATTACTAACGAGTCTTACCGACAATCTTCACGCGACTCGCTACGTGAGGAGCAGGATGGGAGTGATGTTACTGTTTTGGATATTGTAGAATTTTTGAAGGGGAATGGTGCGGATGTGGGGGAGATTGAAGAGGTTGTTAAAAATGCGGGGGGGGAAGTAGCGAGGGAATTGAAAGGGGATAATAAAGATTTATAACAAGAGTTTCGCGTGAGCGTTAAAAAATAAACAAAGCCAACAAACATCTAAATAGTACAAATCTCACTTTTATTATTCTACGATCTTAGGGTAGTGGAATTCACCACCCGATCTACGTCCCACTTTAAACTTCAAACATACTCCATGTATCCTTCCCACTTAAATCCCAGTTTTTGACCGAGTCTTTTTTGAACTTCTTGGCTCCATGAAGAACTTGCTGGAGAAGCAGCAAAACAGTTTAATGACGACATCTCAAGGTGGAAAGTAGCTCGGGTGGAGGATATGTATAGTATGTTCAAAGGAGCCGGGTTGTTCGACCAAAACCTGTCAGGATGGAACGTAGATAATTGTAAGGACATGAGCGGTATGTTCGTCACCTCCAACGTATTCCACCCCGAGATGTGCCTGTACTTGGCCTCCGCTGCAGTGCCATCCTCGCACCACTCCTTTACCGCCCTCTTCAAATTTAATTTCCCAAACTTCCTCTCCTTAGCCCACTTCTTTTCTTCCTGTGGACAAAACCAAAACACAAATATATGATCTGTAGTCTTCCCACTTAAATCCCAGTTTTTGACAAAGTCTTTGTTGAACCTCTTGGCTCCTACGAACATAAACCTCGTGTACTTACACGTCTTTACGTTCCAGCGTGACAGGTCTTGGTTGGAAGACTCGGCTGAGTAGAACATACACTCCATGTTCTCCACCCGATCTACGTCCCACCTTGAGATGTCATCATTGAACTGTTTTGCTGCTTCATAACCAAACATGTCATGAGCACTAAATAAATACATCGTGTTCGTCACCTCCGAAGTATCCCACCCGAGATGTGCCCGTACTTGGCCTCCGCCGCACTACTATCCTCGCACCACTCCTTCACCGACATCCTCAAGTCATCGTTCCCAAATGCATGCCTCGACTCCTCTTGTTTTACTTCAACGATAGCGCCGCTTTCCTCTTCGCCCCGTATTTCCTCGGCCTTGATCTCAATCTTAATTTGTTGGCGGATTTCCTGTTCGTTTACTCCTTCTTCATCGACGGCAACGTCCTCTTGTTTTACTTCAACCATAGCGCCGCTTTCCTCTTCGCCCTCTCCTCCCTCCATCTTAATTTCAATTTTAATTTGCTGCTGGTCAATAATTTCTTGCTCCCCCAACCCCTCCCTCTCCCCCGCCCTCTTCCCCCTCTTCTACCTCGACCTTGACTCTAACGTTTGCCACCTCCCCTTCCCGTCCCCTCTTTCTCCTCCGCCTCCCACCTTCCTCAATCGGCCGAATCCTATCCTTATCAACCAATTCCTCTGACCCATGTACAACCCAACGGACCAGAACCCGTCCGTCCACCACCCCACGAACTGTTGCAGTCTCGTATCGAGTAGAGGTTGGGTTTGTGCTAGTTTTTACATTGACGAGCGTGTTTTAGACTGTAATTGTCACTCATTTCTCCCCGAAAGAAGTTCCTCTTCGACCTCAGCAAAACTATCTTGCTAAACTTTGGTTTCGCAATCAAGCAACCCAAATCCGTTTCTGTTGCCACCCCTTGTGCCCTAAGAAACCGGCGATATAACTGGCGATGCTAATAATCGCGATATACAAAATCAATCTTTCTTAAAGTCGAAGTCGAAATTTTGGCCAAACTTTTTCACTAATCTATAAAAATGAGTTTGTGGGCCGGATTTGAGCTTTGGGTGCCACCCAGGTGAGCACTAATGCCTAATAAAGGCTGAACCCTAACAAAATACCCAACGGGCGCGGGGGGCTCAATATAATGGAGGGTGTAAATCCTCCGCCGGTGAAAGATCTTCGGGGCGGGGCTATTTGGGGGTGGGGTGCAAACCATAGAGGGGTAGTGTGTGCAAACTATGGGCCGGGGGAGAATATAAGCCTTTTTACCCCCCCTACTCCTTCCCAAAAGTGCCACCCCCCACCTAACAACCCCGAAATCTAAGTTTAAAGTCGGATAACTAACCCTTACCTGATTCGGGCGAGGATCGCTCCCCCAATTCACCCTGTTCACGTCCACACCAACCAACCCCAACACACTTTAACCCCATATTCCTTCCTCTCCCCCCCCCTTCCCCCCAAAACAGCGCCCCCGACAACGACGGTCTTCCCTTATACGAGATAATCGGAACCACGGCCCAGATCGTTCAGTTCCCCCTCAACCCCGGCCAGTCCGTCACCGCCGAGCCCGGAGCCATGTGCTACATGAACAACGGCTGCAAGCTTAGTATCAAGAGCGGAGGGTTGATGGACATGATGGGGGCTGCTATGGGAGGAGAGAGTTTGTGGAAGGTGAGTGAGCGGGGGGCGTCTAGTTTGGGGAGTAGATATATATTAGGGTTATAACCCTATCGTAATACCTCCAACCTTCTAATCCC
>BLQM01000145.1:24929-54663 GCA_012489335.1 Triparma laevis f. inornata
CCCCCCCCAACCTCACAGTGGAGATGACTGCCAGGTCGTCACCGTCCTCCTCGACCCCGAGGAGGAGCTCAACACCGAGCCCGGCAGCATGATGTTCATGTCCCCCTCCATCGAGACCGACGTCGAATGCGGCTGCCTCGACGGCTGCGTCCGCCGCTGTGCCGGCGAACCCTGCGTCAAAGTCGCCCTCAAGAACGGAGGAGGAGACGCAGCGTACGTAGGACTCACCCCTAACTTCCCCGCGAAGGTCGTTCCCATTGAGCTCTCCAACATGAAGAACTTCGTCGCGAAGAGCGGAGCCATCATGAGCTCGCTCGGAGACGTTAACATCTCCACGAGCTGCGACATGAACCCCGCGACGTGCTGTTGCACATCCCTCGGTATGTGCCGTCAGAGCCTCCACGGAGAGGGAACTGCGTTCCTCGCTGCCGGAGGAACCATTCTCGTCAAGGAACTCAAGGAGGGGGAGACCCTCATCGTCGACAGCGAGTCCGTCGTCGGCTTCCAGGACACTATCGGCTTCGGAATCACCCCCAACCAGTTCTGCACCTGCTGCTTCGGCGGTGAAGGCATGTGCAACGCCACCATGGAGGGACCCGGTACCGTCGTCGTCCAGTCCATGAGCTTCAAGAAGTACATTAAGAACGTCGCGCCTCCTCCCAACGCATACAAAATGAGGGAGAGGATGGGAGTAGGGTACATGGGAAGCACCGAGTTCGACTTTGACTAAACGAGACGTAGTTGTAGGGTAGGTAGGGTTGGGTTGGTGGCAGGGGGGGATTTTTTAAAGAAAATGAGGTAGGGGAGGGTCTATGTGGAGCCAGCCATGCGGCGGTGCTCATTATACAACAAAAAAGGTCAATAGAAACAAGAAAAGTGTTTTGAGAAATCAGTTGAGATTATATTTGATTTATTCTTTTTTATTTTTCTAAATGTCTTCGTTAAGTTAACTATCTCTACCCACACTACTTATACACTCCGCTTCACTTCACCACCCTCAACCCCCAACCCAACCAACCATACTTACTTATGCGTCGGCGACCACCTTCGGCACGAACGCTAGCTTGCTGTCCATGCCCACGTCCGCTACCCTCTGCTTGTTCAAGCTCATGTCCACGTACGCCGCGTGCAGAATGGTGTACGGCATGTACTTCTCCAGCACGCTCCTGTTCACAAAAGGCGACACCTCCACGAAGCGCTCCAACAGCACGAACATGGCCCTTATCGGGAATTGACTGTACTTCCCGGCCTCCTCGGCCTTCATGACGAACAGTATGCTGCTGCTGGCCCTCAAAAACTCCTCGCTGGCCGTCTTCCCCGCCTCGAACCCTAATAAAGCTCCGCAAAGACTGCTGATGCAGTTCATAACGACCTGCTCTCCGCCGCTCATGACGTCCGCCGCAGAAATATACTTGCTCGTCTTCCAGTTCTCCCCCATGACGAAGCTGGCAGCATAAGCGTACGGTAAAAGCGCCCACAAGTTCCTGTCGGAGTCGCTGACTAAGTAGGCGAGGCTGCGACGAACGTAGCGAGGAGTGGAGGAGCGAAGCGACGACGAGTTAGAATTGAGTAATGACCAAAGCGGCTTGTGCGTTTAGACTAAGCAACCGGCGCAGACAAATTACGAACGCAATTGTCGTATTCGCAGCTCGTCGCTTCGCTCCTCGCAGAGCTTCACCTCTCTCTCAAACTAGGGTCCAAGCCTCCGACGTCGACTCCGCTGCTCTTGGCCAAACTAATGACGCTGGGCGTCATCCCCCCCCCCACCTCATCGTGGGAGATGCTCGCGGCGGCCAAATTCAAAGCCGAGTTGATCAAGGGAACTGTGTTCTTCTGCGTGGCGCCAGTCGCACTATGCAGCATCTTCCTCAAACTCAAAGAGTTGCCGACGATGATCGAGCTCTGCGACGAGCGTAGCGAGGAGCAGCGAGCGAAGCGAGCGTGTTAGATGTGGAGATAGCAAAACTTGTCGCTGCGCTCCTCATGGAGACTCATTGTGACCATAATTGTCGTATTGCCAGCTCGTAGCTTCGCTCCTCACAGTTTCTCACCTTGATCAGCTCACTACAGTTCTTTACGCTGTTCAGCGCCGCCTCGTTCGTGACGTCGCTGCTCAATTGATTCAACGAGCCCTCGTTCATGCTCAATATGCCCTTTATCTTGTTCACGTGGGTGCTAATCAAAGCGAGCAAGGCGCTCTCTAAAATCCTCGCTCCTTGCGTTCCCACCATCAAAACCAAACTCTGGAGCTCGCTGGGCGTGGCGTAAGTCTCCAACCCGACGGGCCCCAAACTCCCCTTCTTCCTCTTGATGGCCGGGTCCGGGTTCCTGATGAAACTGTCCGTGGCCATGCTGTATAGGCACTCCGAGTTCCCGCTCTGCTCAATTAAGTTGATGTACATTTTCACCACCTTGTGCACGTTGCGGTCTCCGGCGTCCTCGACGCCCGAAATGGCCTTCAAAACCTTACTCACGTCGTAGACGTCGTTCTCACAGCTCTGTTCAAACAAGGACTCGCGCAGCAAACTGCTGAACTCGATGTCCAAATGGCTCGAGCACTTCTGCATCGCCGCGGTGCAGTACTGCAGCCGCTTCAGGGCCTGCGACGAGCGTAGCGAGTCACACGAAGATTGGCGATAAATGAGTTAGAATTGGGTGGGGTGAAAGCGACATGTACAACTAAACTAAAGCTACTAGCGCAGATGAACTACGATAGTAATTATCTCATTCCCAGCTCGTCGCTTCGCTCCTCGCTTCTTCGTACCTCACTCGGGGGCACCACCACCCCGGCGTCCCTACTGTCATCAAACATGGACTTGGTGAAGTCGACGAAATGACTTATTAGCTGAGCGCGAACGTACTCCTTCGGGCGCAGGATGCGGTCGAAGACGGCGACTTCCTCGGCCTCTCCGACGCCCCACAGCAGCCTGGCGATGTTGCGCTCCAATGTGATCATGTCGCGAAGGCCCTCCCTTCCCGCGGACGAGAGCTGCGATTCCGATCCGGGGACCGTCTCGCTGCTCTTTAGCCCTCGCCTCTGGGCCTTGGCGGCCTGCTGCCGCTCGATCCTCCTCGCCGCCTCCTGCGCGGAGACCTGCGACGAGCGTAGCGAGGAGCAGCAAGCGAAGTGAGCCGAGGAGCGAAGCGACGAGTTAGTTTAGAATGTTCTTAATGTTCTTAGTGCTCGTCGCTTCGCTCCTCGCACTGGCAAAATATCGTATTCCCGGCGAGGAGCGAAGCGACGAATTGAACGAGTCCATTTGGACTCGCTCCTTGTTGTATTCATGACGCCTTCGTAATCTCGTCGCTCCGCTCGTCGTAGTTTACAATGTTCTTAATACTCGTCGCTTCGCTCCTCGCAGTGCCTCACCTGCTCCTCGTGCTTCTGTACGATGGCCGTTAAAGGAGTGATGAGATTCCCCACCCTGTCTGCGAGCTTCTCGAGCATGTTGTCGGCGATCATGGCGGCCTCCTGTCCGATGGGCTGCTGCTCCTCCGGGCAGAAGGCGTGGGCGTTGCGCTCGGCCATGACCCTGAGGCAGCGCACGAAGGACGTCGCGTAAAGGCTGCTAGCGGGGTTGTTGAGGCAGTTGTTGTACTCCTCCAAGAAGGAGTCCTTGAACCACCACACCTCGTGGAGCTCGCAGCGGCTCTCCAAGGTGCCTCGCAAAGCGTCCACGTAGCGCGAGTGCTCGACCACGCGGATCATGCGGCTGATCAGGTTCTTCACAGCGTCTATCTTGAGCGCGTTGGAGCCGAACGCGCACAAATTTGCGGTGGCCCTGTACCAGTCGAGGCGGAAGCCCTCCAGGTCGAACGAACTTTCGTTCACGCTTAAGGCGGAAATGGTGGGCTCAATGCTGCCCAGAATCTCCTGCACGCCCAAAGAAAAGGCGGCCTTTTGTCCTTCCAGAGCGGTCAACGACTCGTTCAATACTGTGAGGTGCGCGCCCTTCATATACTCGATGTAGTAATTCTGGACGATCTTGCCGTTGCGGTAGACAAGCTGCAAGAGGCTGTCGTGCAGCCCCAGCAAGATGGAGAGGTGAGGGTCCTCGTAGTCATCACTTGTGTAGTGCTTCATCCTGCTCTTCACCGTGGGCTGGTCCACGTGCCTAAAGTGCCACAAGATTTCGGTCTTGGCCATCTTCAGCGCGGTCATGACCATGGGGAACTTGGGCGCGAGGAGGCCCGGGAGCTGGTTGAAGAGCTGCACGAGCGTGCTCATTTCACCCCTCAAGTAGCTCCTCCTCTCCCTGTGCTTCAGGCCGGCTAGAGTGGTGGCGTCCTTGGACAAGTCCTTGAAGATCTTCTTGAGGTTGACGCCCTTGGGGAGCGCGGGGCCCGCCCAGCTGCGGGGTGGGAAGAAGCCGCCCAGCGTCTCCAGCTCGGTGTGCACGTTGAGCACGTGAGACCGGAACACGGGGACGACGAGGCAGTCGCTAGCGACCATCTTGAAGAGGCCGAGAAAGTCCTCGCGGCCCAGCAAATTCGGGCACACCAAGCCGGCGTATATGATGGCGGTGCAGTACTCGTCCACGTACAGCAGCTCGGGGTGAAGGAGGTTGGGAGAGTTGCCGTTGCTGTGGGAGAGGCTGGAGATGGGCAGCACAACGGGCAGCGGCATCCCGTCTCCCTCCCCAATGGGGTCTAGCACGTTCTTCAGGCGCAGGCCATCAGTGTCAAAGGCGGTCATTAACACGGGCAGGAACTGGTTGAGCACGTCTCCTAGCACCTGCTGGAACTGGGTGTCCTTGAACTCCTCGATGGCCTGCTTGAGGGGCTCGTTGAACGAGTCGACCTGACCAGAGAGGGACGCGTAGTTCTGCGACGAGCGAAGCGACGAGCATTGACATGTTAGAATTTTGTTTCATCATATACAACGCGGTCTCTACTTTACTCAAACTTCGTCTCGCTCTTCGTGGAGCCTCATTTACTCCCACGAATACCCCGCATTCCCAGCTCGTCGCGTTCGATCCTCGCGGCGTTCGTACCTTCTCAGTCCTCCCGTGCACGCACTGGTACGCGCACGAGTAAAGAGCGAGCAGCACCTTGCGCTCCTCCACGAAGCTCCAGAACACGTGCAGCTGCACGTAGAGCGTGAGGAGGTTCACGAAGTCGCGGGACAATTGGGGGGTCTGGGTGAGGTTGAGCTGCATGATCGCGGTGGGGAGGGACTTTAGCAGTTCGAGGCAGGTGTCATTGAACTCCTGCACGTCAAGGAAGGTGAGATAGATTGGCTCTGAGGGGGGGGGTTAGGGGTAAGCGGAAGGGTTAAGCTAACGTGTTAGAGCGGCTGGGGACGCGCGGGGGAGTCGTAAATATATGGATATGCTCGTAAAATATCCGCCGAGAACCCTCCTCACCGAGTTCGTCAATGATGCGGCCTGCCGCGCTTTGAAAAGTCTCAAAGGCGGGCATCTGGCTCAACTCGGTCTGGTTGACCTCCGGGAACTTCTTCTCGATGGTCTTCCTCAGTTTGGCCCACTCAGGGTTCTGCAGTGAGTGGGGACGGCCCCCGGGGCTGGCCAAGTTACGAGAGAGCAGGGAGACACTTGCCATCATGCCTTGACCGACGTCGAGCATGATGGTGCATTTTTCAGCCAGCTTGGTGGCCATGGTGGGATTTTAGAAGCGTAGGGAAGGCGGGGGGGGAGGTAGAGGGCCTATAAGAGGGAGATATATATACTTTACCTGCCTGTGTTTTGGACAGAAAATTATCTTGGAATTTGAAAGAGGGCAAATAGGGATGGTTAGAAAGAGTGAGTGGGTGCGGAGTGAGAGTTTTGTGCGTTGGAGTTGAGGTTTTATCAGTGGGGTGTTAGAGAGAGGATTTAGGACCGATTTTTAGTCGAGTTCCAGGTCGTCATTTGTTTAGCATGTAAAACCATCCTTATTGTGTGTTCTGACAAGCGCCCCACCAAAAATCAAACAGACGCATCAATCACCGACGCCTCCGTCTCTCCTTCTCCCCAGAATCCCGCGAAAAATAAAAGTAATAATAGAATCAAGTTGCCGGACAATATCCACTATGACAACGATCGTGTCAACCTAGTGGGCCGGAGCTTGGGCAGGAGGACCATCCTTTCCCACGTCATGGTGACCGCGTTCACGTTCGTCACCACTTACTTAGTATCTTATACCGGCTTCGCGACTGCAATCGACGACCACCCGCTGTACGTTCCTCAGAGGCAGGTGAACGTCACCGACTTCCACCTCTCAACTAGCCTGGACTACGGAATAGCGAGGTACGAAGATACGAGGAGCGAAGCGACGAGCTCGGAAATCGATAGACATTGTCGTAATGAGTCTCCATGTGTCTCCATGAGTCTCCATGAGTCTGCGCTCCATCCCTATCTCGCCACTCTTTTCTAACAAATCAACGCCATCTTTCACACAACTCGCTACGCTCGTCGCAGGTGCGTCGGGAGCATGGGCATGCCCATGCTGGGTGCGGGTTTCACGCTGATAGCCGTCTGGAGGTACTTTTACATACACGCGCACCTCCCCTCGAGGAAGGGAGCCTACACGCTGTTCCCTCACAAGAGGAACAACTTTAGTTTGCTGTGCGCCGTGGTCGGGAGCATGGCCATAGTCGGCGTTGGTGCGTTTCCGAGCGTGGTGCACAAGCCCGCACACTTCTTCTTCGCGGCGATAGCCTTCGGGAACATCTGCGCTTATATGATTATGCAGGTGTCGCTGGACAAGGATTTGAAGCTGTACAATTTGAACCGGACGGAGCAGCTGCTGTTCAGGTTTAGGATAATGCTGAGCTGGCTGTCGGCCATTGGGTGAGAAACTGCGAGGACGAAGCCCTGTATGTGCTCCTCGCATTAAGAACATTAAGAACTAACTCCCCTCCATTCCCTCCTCGGCTCGCTTCGCTCGTCGCAGATTCATAGGCATGGCGGTGAGCATGAAGATTCTGGGGAAAAAAAATTGGAGCAGCGCCTTCGAGTTGCTCATGGCGGCGAGTTTCATGATGTATCTGGGCACCTTTGCGAATCAGCTTAGCCACGTCGAGATAAGTATAAGCGCGAAAGTGGAGGAGGAGGGCGGGGGGGCAGAACGTATTGGGTTCCTGACAGAGTTGGAAATCAACGACGACTGGGACGAGATAGGGGAAGAGGAGGAGGGGGTGGGGGAGAGGAGGAATAGGACCACGACCATTAGTAAAATGAGTAAAATCCCAACTCCGTTGGGGAGAATGAGAGCGCACTCTTGGGCATAATAAAAGTAAAGTTATTTGTAAACCAAAGTAAAGTAAAGTAAAGTTCTTCTTTTAAAGTCTTCTAAACGTACTCATCGAACGTACTCGGATTCTCCAAACTCTTCTTCAAATACTCCACATAATTCTCGTCAAAGTCCGTACTAGGCGGCCAACTAGTCCTCGTAACCTGCACCTGTATATTCCCGCTATTATCATAATACAACCCTTCAGCGTCGTTCGCGAAGCACACCAGCTCCCCGTTCTGCTCCGGATTCGCCGTAAACGTATACGTCAAATCAATCGAGAACAGGCTCTCAATGAACTCGGCCTCCCTAAGCGGTAAGAATCTGTCGACGTCTTCGCCGGCTTCTTGGAGGAGGCTTACGGCGTTGCCGATTCCGCAGACTAAATGCATCCAGTTTGTTTTTTGGAAGCGCAATTTTCCTCGGAGGTAACTTCGACAGATGCCTTCGGCTACGTGGCACTTTTTAGCTACGTCGTAGTAACTATCGTAGCCTAAGGAATCTACCGTGATGTCGTTGCTATCGTCAGACCAGGTTTCACTGGCGGCGACGTCGATGCGGTAGGTTTCACCGGCTTGGATAGCGAAGTTCGAAGGGTTCCATCGAGTTCCGGCGGAGACGGTGAAGGTTATTGTGGGGAGAGCGCCGGCGCTTGGAGTGGAACCAGACCAGGAACCTGTATCTGTATCGAGGGGGACGTTGTCGTTGCTGTACCCTGCTGTGCTGTCCACGAGGCTCTGTAACCTAGCTTGGGCACGCTCGAATTCGCCTGCACCTTTCATTGCTACGCCTTGGTCTTTTCTACTTTGTTTTGTTGTGGTTTCGTGGTCCTTTCTCGCCTGCGGATCGTGGACTCCTGCGGCGTCTTTGTACAGAGGGAAGGCGGGACTCGTAGCCGTCCACGGGGATATGCTGCTTACGCCGTCGGATTTTCTGTTTGAGTCTACCGCGAAGGGGAGGTTGGGGATGCCGCGGGGGTCGTTGGCGTGGCCTGGTAATTCTACATCACCGTCGGCATTTAAGTCGATGTCGAGGTTTGAAACAGGTTCGTCTACGCGGTTTGAGGAGTCCACGCTGGATTTGGAG
The DNA here is from genome assembly GCA_012489335.1 of Triparma laevis f. inornata. Classification (NCBI taxonomy): domain Eukaryota; class Bolidophyceae; order Parmales; family Triparmaceae; genus Triparma; species Triparma laevis. Next base: position 33,249 of record BLQM01000145.1, read on the forward strand.
AGGGGCGGAGACACCAGCAGCAGGAACAGGAACAGTTTGGGCGCGAGCATGTTGGAGAGATGTTGTTGGATTGGTGGGCTGGTTTAAGTGGGATACAGTGGGGTGGTAGTTGTGGGGGTTGGGTTGGGGGCAGTTATGATTATGAGCTTTCGATTTCTTTTTTCAGAACCGTTAAATCCCCGTAGTTGAAGGCAAACAAGCTAGTCTAAGATTTGGCCTCCTACTGGCATTTTGTGCTCCCTTTGGAGGCCTCCTTTCTCAGACCTTTCCCACCCAAAGCCAAAATCTACGGCTACTTCAGCTTTCCTCCTACTCTGTTCCTTCCACCCAGCCCCTAACTCCTCTATCAAAGCCCCGCCCCACCCCCTGTTACGCCCCTAATGGTTGATTCGAGCGCATCTCAAACTCCCTCCCCGGGCTCGGCTTCAGGTTAGTACAAGGGCAAATCAGGGGCTTATGCCGGCTTACAAGTTACTCGCTTCCCCTAGTCCCGCCCATTCTTCCCCTATTTCCCCCACGACCCCCTCCTAACCCCTATCCCTCCCCCTTTGTGCCCAAATCCCACCCCCCCAGCACCCTCCGCATGGACCAAATACCAAGCACGCCAAAGCCGCAAGAAGGTTGAAAAGTCCGGCGATCTAAAACGCCGCAAGGACATCGACTCCAAGCGCAAGTTCATCACCTACCCCGTGTTTATATTCATCTGCGGCATGGTGATGATTTTCGGCATCTACACAGTGTACTACCCGCTCAAGAAAAGGTACTACAAGTCGGAGAACGGTGACGCTGACAAATCTTCCAACGACAGCGCCGGTCCTTTCACGGTCCTTTCGATGCTTAGTGAGAGGCACGGTTGGGACGAGGCCGGTACCGAAACAGCAACAACAGCAACAACAGCAAACCAACCGATAAAACCTCAAAACCTATCCCTTCAAACCTTAGTAGCGTACAACGAGACTGTGCTGAAAAGTCTGAAAGATGTCGGCAACCTGAATCCTTCCAACAAAATAGCCGCACAGTACGACGCATTGCTGAGAGAAAGCGAAGTCCCTTTTGACCTGTTCCTTTACAACTTCGTAAGCGGCGGGATCAAGCTAAAAAACTTCAACAGGTGATCGTTCACCAATTGATTTCTTATTTTTAATCCCCTTTTCTAACTCAATTTCAATCCCTCGCAGCAATCACGCCCTAGAAACATTGAATCACTTCAACACCGTTCTGAAATACTCTCAACAACCTAACGTCACTTCAACCTTCATCCAACTCCAACAAAATTCGACCTACAATTCTTTAACCCTCCAAAGCTGCCTAAAATACATCGACATAGTAATCATATGCCTGAACAAAGGCTGCTCGGGATTCAAGGATAGGGTTAAAAGCGATATCGTGAGTAATGTTTATAATGTTGTTAAGGTTGGGAATGGGGTGAGCGGTTATACGGTGAATAAGACGGATGGGAGTGTTAAGTTCTTGAATGCGAGGTATGATTGGGAGGTAAGAAGCCGTCTCGGACCGAACGACGACAACGAAGAGCGAATGCTACAATTACGGTCGTAATGAGTCTCCGTGAGGAGCGAAGCGACGAGTAAAGTAGAGAACGCGTTGTCTATGAACGATGACTCGTGGTCTATGAATTGCTTCGCTCCTCGTAAAGTAGAGAACGCGTTGTCTATGAACTCGTCGCTTCGCTCCTCGCTGTAAATACGACAATTACGGTCGTGATTAGTCTCCATGAGGACTTCATGAGGAGCGAAGCGACGAGCATTAAGAATATTATAAACTAACTCGTCGTCGCTACGCTCGTCGCAGGCTTCGAATAGGAATTGGAAGGAGGCGACTAAGATTAACGATGATATTATCGAGTTTGAGGTGAGACCGATGTTAATTATATATTTACGCTGCCATTGACGTTAACTCGATTCTAAATGCTAACTGTCTCGTCACAGTTGGAAAGACTGCCGAAGAAATGGATGATCGGCGAGAGAGTCATTAGAAGCAATACGGACCACATCGCTCGGCTGTACACTCGAAGCTGCGTGAACTATTTCTCGATGGGGGAGATCTCAGCTGCTCGGGATTCGTGCGGTAAAGGAATGGAGAGCAGTGAGTTCGGGATGAACGTGGAATGCTTTCTGGTGGCGGGGGAGGTTGAGAGGTATGTGGGAAATATGACGTACGCTGTCAGGTTTTACGAGAGGGCAATGGCGATGCAGACCATGAAGGAAAGCAACAAGATTGAGGAGGAAAGCTTGGGGTTCGGAACCAGTGCGGAGGTGATCGGGGAACGGCTGGGCAATACGTTAAAAGACATGGGCAAGGACAGCGAGGCGGAGGAGTACTTCAAATTGATCGTAGGGGCGGGCATAAAGATGGGGAGGGAAATAGAGGTCGGCGGAAGTTACATGAATTTGGGAAGGATGTTTTTACGAACGAGACGGGAGGATGAAGGTAAGGTGGGGTGTAGTGCGGTTGGGAGAGGAGAGAAGTTTCGTGTTTTGTGGAATGTGAATATATTTCTAACTCTCTCTCTCTCTCGCTCTCTCGCTCTCCCCCCCCCCCTCTACAGCTTCAAACCTGTTCTCCACGGCCCTTCGGCTGAACTCAGAGGCGTACCCGGAATCGCCGATTTCGGGCTGGACGTTCGCGCTCGGCCTGGCGGACGCGGCGGCGGGCGAGTTCGGCAACGCTCACGCTAAGCTGACAACTTCAATCGAAGTGGCGGAGAGAGACAGCTCTGACGATAGACGTGAATACAAAAGCCTGTCGTCGGCCATCCACGCGCTACCCACCTGCCCCGTTGTCGACATGAGGCTGAGAGACTTGAGCTTGCTCTTGAACGGGCTGAGAAAGGCGAACGAAACGAAATGTATGGTAAAGTCGTACTTTGTACCTGAGGAATACCATTTGATGAAAAAGGCGGATTTGGAGAGTCCTGATGGTATATGGAGTGTCAGAAATAAATACTCAGACTACGAGTTCACGGCGCCGAACGTGTCGGTCGTGAAAACAATTGCAGGCGATAAAGCCTCCATGTCAAAGCGCCACTTCGTAGGTGAGAAGCTGCGAGGAGCGAAGCGACGAGCTGGGAATGCGACAATTGCACTCGAAAATGAGGCTCCATGAGGAGCGCAGGACGAGTTTCGCTATCTCCACCACTAACACGCTCGCTGCGCTTGCGCTCGCTTCGCTCGCCGCAGCTTCGAAGGAAATATCCCCCAAGAAAGTGATTTCTACGCTCAAGAGCTACGCCTTGGTGAGCGGTTCTTGGCCCCTGCCTCGGGTGTACGTTCACTCCAACAGCACGACCGTGAAGGATGGGGCGAAGAAGTACGACACTTACGGGGACTGGGTGAACGAGATGGTTTCGGGGGGGAGCGACGGTGATGAATTTGACGATGTCGAATTGAACGTCCAAGGCGAAGTCGTGTTCGGCGAAGAGAAGGACGATCTCTTTAGGCAGATTAGGGAGAGGAACTTTGAAAAGTTTTGGAAGGACAATGTGAAAAATCTGGGGCGAGTTTTCGAAAGCGCGTTCGAGGCTGAGGTGGGGAAGTGGGTGAAAAAGGAGGAGAAGAAGGTTAGGAAGAAGGCGGGGGAGGGGGGGGGGGGAGGAGGGGGCGGGCGAAAAGTTGTGGAGGAAGTTCACCCAAGAAAGCAAGTTGTGCAGGGAAAAGGTCATCTACGGTGTCGATTATGTAGTCTACGAAGATGAGATAAAGAAGCAGGAGGGTGAGAAACTGCGAGGACGAAGCCGAGCGAGGAGCGAAGCGACGAGCTAGAAGAGACAAATATGCAACTTGTCGCTTCGCTCCTCGTGCTCTCCACCGCTTTCGTCGCTTCTCGTTTCTAACTCGTTATCGCCAATCTTCATGCGACTCGCTTCGCTCGTCGCAGGCTTCGAAGGCTTCATGAACCCCGTTGTGACGAAGATTACCGGGGTCGATAACCAGATGAAGGACTTTGAGGTTGGTTGGGGGGAGGCTGCAGAGAGGGAACATATTGTTAAGAGGAGCAAGGACTTTATGATTTTAATGGCAGGCAGTGTCGTCGATAGGGGAATGCTGGAAATGATAAGAACAAAGGAGATCACGCCTGACCGGGTGGGCGAGCGAGAATTGAGTCAGAGGTTGAGCTGGAGCGTGCAAGAGGTCACGAAGCTCTTGTGCCCGCTTTTATACAAGCACAAGACGGAGAAGAACGTGAAGAAGGTTTATGACGGGGAGGGGGGAGGGGAGGAGGACTTCGAGAGGTTTGGCTGCGATCAAGAGAAGCTAGGGTTTTTAGCGATGGAGCTCACGATCGCCACCATGGAGTGGGAACGAAGGCGGGGCTTCGAGCTCGTTTGGCCGCTCAAAAAGGTGGTGGTGGAGGAGGACATGGAGGAGGTTGATAGGGAGGCGGGAATAATGAGGAACATGTTTGTTAAATGGGTAGGTGTGAAGGAGAAGGAAAAATTAAAGGACGAGAAAAGAAGGAGGCGAAAGAAGGAGGGTTTGTGAAGAGATTATGATAAGTGAATAAGTTTTATGATATAGATAGAATTGTATTTCTAAGGGTTAGGGTTTATTTATTATTATTATTATCACTTGTTGTCGCAGCGAGCAAGGCCAATAAGGACGGCTCCGCGAAGCCTGAGTCTCCTCGACGTGATTATCGCCTTCCCCCGCCGCCGCGGTTCGCGCGGACGGCGCTCCGACGGCTCTCGCTGCAGAAGACGCACTCCGTGACGAGGTCGAGGGAGTCCTCGTCGACGAAGGCCGTCGGCTCGGCGGCGCCCGGGCAGTCGCGGCACGTGCAGAGGAAGCAGGCTTTGTCGAGTGACTGGGCCGTGCGCGTGTAGAGGTAGGCCACGATGGGCCCGTCGGACCAGGAGACGACGTTCTCGCCCGCCGGCGCCCACGCCGTCGGGCCCGGTTCCAGCGTCGACCGCGCCGCGCGGAAGAAGGACGCGTCGTCGCAGGTGTCTAGACCCCGGTCCTGTCGGAGCGCGTTGGCCTGTGCCACGTCCATGCCCAGCGCCACTAACGGGTGGAACGTGACCATACGGCTGCCCGGTTTCATAGCCGCAAAGACGCGCGCAATGTGCTCGTCCAAGGACCGCTCTCCGGGCTTGCAGCTCCGCGCGCCGAAGATCTCGTTGTAGTTATTGACAAAGGCAATGTCCGCGGAGCTCATAAAGTCTGCGACGGCCGCATCCGCGAGATCCGCCTGTCGCAGATCGACTTCCCCGACGCGCGGCGGCGCGCCGTCACGCTCCGAGATCGCCTGCTCTATGGCGGGCCACATGTACCCGTGGCCGACGATGTGGCGGTCCGGCATCAATTCGATGCCCCGCGACTCGCAGCCGACGGTGCAGGCCATCTGCATCGGCGCGTTTCCTACGCCGCTGCCGACGTCGACGAAGATCTCCGACGCCTTCAGATCCGTGAGCTCGGCGATCTTCTGCGTCGCGCCGAAGAAGAGGCGCCCGTACTGGGCCCTGTCCTGCGTCACGCCGCTCACGGAGCCCGCGGCGTTGCCCGTGCGCACGAGCCCGCCAGCCTCGATGTCGGTCATGGCGACGCCCGTGACCTCCTCCGTGGTGCGCCAGAGCGAGACGAACTCGTCCGTCGTCAGCGGTTCTAAGCTAATAAATTGGACCTCGTCAGCGCGCTTGCGCGCCGCAGCCTCGCGCTCCGCCGTCGACACGGACTCGGCCATGACGCGTTTAAGGAGTTCGTCCCCCTCGGACGCGGCAGCAGCGGGAGCAGGCGCAGGTGCGGGAGCAGGCGCAGATGCGGGAGGCGATGCAGGTTTCGTACCCGCGATGGTAGGTTCATTGTTAGTTTCGGAATCGGAGTCGATGAGTTGGATTACAGGCGCCGGTGCAGGTGCAGGTGCAGGTCCTTCCTCCTCGTTCCACTTCCTCTTCTTCTGCGAACACGGCGGCATTTCGATCCTGCTTGTTTTCGCCTTTTCGCCTTTTTCGTTGTCGTCGTTGCTGTCGCCGAAATCATCGTCAAATTCAGTGTCGCGCGTTCCTCCGCGGTCGCCGCCAGCGTCACCACCAGCGTCGACATCGACGTTGTTGTGGACGTCATTGTGGGCAGGAGAACTAACAGATTGCACAGGCGCAAGGTCAACGTCCAACGCGTCAAACTTCCTCTTCCCGCCGGGGGAGTCGCGGATGAGAGCGTAAGGTTTTAGCTCCTGCTCAAGCTCCTCATCAAGTTTCGCGTGAGGCTCAGATTGACCAGCTTCGGAGGCAGGGGAGACGTCCCTCGACACGTCAGGTTTTAGCTCCTGCTCAAGCTCCTGGTCGAGGTTTGCCTGGGGCTCGGATTGACCAGGTTCGGAGGCAGGGGAGTCGTCCCTCGACATCTTGTCATTGTCGGAGCCCTCGCTATATGTCTTCAACGTGAGTTCGATCATTATTGATTCGGAAGGCTTAGAGGACGAGGGCTTGGGCGAGAGGTCCTGAAACTCCATGAGCGGCGGTGGGAGCGCGAGCTAAGTTTAAACCTTGCAAAGTCGATGGGGAGGGGAAATGGGACGTGAAAGGATAATCTGAAGGAAGGTAGATGATGTGCACGGCCACAGCTGAAAAAAAGACGGTAATGCTATAACGAGGATAGAAATCAAGCACTCTTTCGATAGAAATAATGAATTTCATTTCTATACATTAAGAGAAGATCTTCCTGGCTATACATAACATTGAGCGAAGGATCAGCTAACGCAACTTAGGACTGACCTCTTCCCCACTCCTCAACATACATCATGATGGATCTACTCTCGTCTCCTCTCGTAGCCGGAGCTGGCCTGTTCCTAAGTTTTTTGCTCGCCGTGGGTGTGCTCCTTAAGGCGATGGGCATGCTGGATGGCCCTGAAGTTCGCGGGACCCACCGCGACTGGAAGAAGGACGAGGACCCCGCGCTAGCCTCGGACGCCTCGCCTATTTTGAGCAACCTGGACAAGCTCCAGTGGATTGTCATGAGCAGAATCTCCAGGCGGCTGGCTCCCGTATTGTTCCCCCCCCCTCAGCTCAACTTCTACGACGTCAATGAGCACCCGGGCGTGGAGGGTCTTGTGGCCGTCACCATTGATGACTGCTTCTGCAGGCAGGACGACGAGAAGAAGAGCATGATCAAGGACGTGAAGGCTTTGTTAAAGAAGGGTAACGCCAAGGTGAGGAGGGATAAAGAAATGTTGCGTTTTCTCAATTCTAACTCGCATTCTCGGTCCTCGTGCAGGTGACTTGCTTCGCCACCCTCAATTACAGCGAAGGAAAGTGGAGGGAGAAGCAGATCAGCGACTTGCTCAAGGACGGGCACGAGCTCGCAAACCACTGCTCAGACGATCGCGAGTACGACCAGGACTCCGCCGATTCTTTTGAGGAGAGCCTGCTGACAACAGACAAGTGGATCAAGAAGATGACAGGCTCGAAGACGCCGTGCAAGTGGTTCAGGGCTCCTAGCGGGAAAACTTCGCCTGTTATTATGGAGGTGAGGCACTGCGAGGAGCGAAGCAACGAGCTGAGATTACGATATTTCGCCACTGCGAGGAGCGAAGCGACGAGCACTAAGAACATTAAGAACATTCTAAACTAACTCGTCGCTTCGCTTCGCTCGCCGCAGGTTTTGGCGAAGCACAAAATGGTGAACGTCATGCTCGACGGATACGCGAACGACCCGCACATTCCCGACTCGGACTTCATCTCCAAGACCATGCTCACGGCCGCCCAGAGCGGAAGCATTCTGATCATCCACTGGCCGGAGAAGGGGTTCAGGGAGTGGAACGTGAGAGCCATGGAGATGCTGTTTGAGGGTTTGAAGGAGAAGGGGTTGAAGTGCGTTACGCTGTCCGAGTTGGAGAGCGCTGCGAAGAAGAAGAAGAAGTAAGAGGTGGGGAGGGGGGGCGTAAACGTAAATGTAAATAGTGATTTTTGTATTCAAACTCGCTGGATTTTGTGACGCTTATTTTAATTCTGAGATAATTCTATTATCTGCAAGCTGCGTAACTTAAGAGTTCTAGACTTAGACAAGTCCGGCGGAGACGGTTCCCTCGATTCCGCACTGTGTGTGTGTGTGTTATGTGTTAGATAAGGTTATGATGATGTGTGTATTTTCTTTCCTCTAGCTACGTCGTTGCGCACTCGCTATCTGTCTCCCTTACCTCGTTAGAGCCACGGAGGATCTTGAAGTAGCCTCCGTCTCCCCAACTGGGATTCCAGGAGTTCTTGACCTTCCAGTACTTGGTTCCGTCCTCGGTTCCGTATCCGACGATCTCGATGGCGTGGCCTCCGAGGGACTTTCCAGTGGTGTGCTGGTAGACTCCACTGGTGTAGGTGGGGAAGTCCTCGTAGACGGTGAAGGCGGCGGTGATGGGTCCGTTGGTGGAGATCTGCGAAGTGAGGAGCGAAACGACGAGTTAGAATGAAAAACCATGCGTTGTCAACTCGTCGCTTCGCTACTCGCAGTTTCTCACCTCCTCCATCATGTCGGCCTCGTTCCTGATGGTGAAGGAGCTCTTGGCCTTGACCTTGTCGTCAGCGTAGGCGGTCTTGAAGCCGTCGTCGATGCAGGACTCGGTGCACTTGGGGGTGGAGTACTCGTCCGAGGGGCAGTCGGGGTAGGTGTCGGAGTCGACGTGGTGGGCGCAGGCCTCAAAGGGGTAGGGGTTGCAAGTGGATCCCTTCTCGACGTCGGAGTCTCCGCCGGAGGTGACTCCGGTGGCGGCGAACCACTTCCAGGCGGAGGTGGGCTGGCCTCCGTTGCAGCCCATGGAGAGGCCGCACCTGATGCCGGAGCAGCAAGCAAGGGTGTCCTCGGCGGCGTACCACTGCTTGTCTCCGTAGGCAACGCACCTGCGGTCATTGAAGGCCTCGGTGGAGCCGAAAGCCCAGCAAGATCCGCAGGAGCTCTGGTCGCGGACGTGGGCGATGAGGTCCTCGCATCCGGGGAAGTCGGTGGTGGAGTCGAAGGAGTCAGGGACGGCGACCAAGCCGTAGGTGTGGTCCTGGCGGACGGCGTGGTCAAAGTGGGTGGAGCCCTCGTGGGTGGAGAGGACAGCTCCGAGGAGGACCTGGATATCAGCAACAGTGGCGTTGACGAACCTGTGGGGAGGGTGGGGGGGCGGGAGTGAGATTATGGGGTTTCGTTTTAACGTGAGCGGAAAACGTCGAGAGTGTCAACTTTTCGAGCGAGGGACAGGAGGAGATAGGGCGTGGCAGGTTATTTGACATTTGTTTGCAGGGGGGGGGGATATGAAATACCGAGACTCTGCCATTCCTTAGACCGACTCGAACATCAGAAAGAGTAGAAACGCACCTGGGCGAAACGCCGGCAACCCAAGTCGACTCCATGGAGTTGACCTTGTTAATGATACTCTCGTTGATTACGGGAGCACTAAAGTCGAGGGCGCTGGCGGCAGCGACCATGGAAAGGGCAAGAGCAAATTTCATTGTTGATTGAGTAAGTGTGAGGAGGGCTAAGAAATGATTAATAAACAGTCCAGAAATGAATTAATCCATCTCGCGATCCCCACCTACCTACCTCTCACCCCCGAAGGTTCTGCTTGATGATTTTCAATATCCTCGCCCTTCTCCTCGTAGGTTATATCTGCCTCCTTTCCCCCCCCGCCTCCGCCACCTCTGTTTCGTGGAACCAGCGCAGCTTCTCCATCGATGGCAAGGTGCGAATCATGAGGAGCAAAGCGACGAGCTGAGAAAGCGACAATTACGTTCGTAATTCATCTGCGCTAGTAGCGTTAGTCTAAACGCTCAAGTCGCTTTCATTCGCTACGTAATTCTAACTCGTTAACTCAAAACTTCGACTCGCTACGCTCGTCGCCCGCAGCCCACCATGCTGATCGGCGGAAGCTTCCACTACCCCCGCGCCTCACCTTCCGAGTGGCCTTCCATCTTTTCGGAGATGAAGGCGAACGGGCTGAACCTTGTGCAGACGTACGTCTTCTGGGACTTGCATGAACCCGTTGAGGGAGAGTACTTCTTCCCCGACGATCCTCAGGACCCTGCCAACTTAGTTTTGTTCTTGCAGGAAGCCCAAAAGGCGGGGTTGTACGTGCACTTGAGGATCGGCCCGTACGCGTGCGCCGAGTGGAACAACGGGGGCATTCCGGTGTGGATGACCACGGAGCATGATGACGTCGTTTTTCGAACGGACGACAGGTAAGAAAGAAAGAAAGAAAGAAGAAACGCAGCGGGGGGCGACAGTTGTACGTCGAGGCATCCTCGCTCCTCACTCCTCACCCTCGACTTATATCATTCTAACACGCCCCGCTTCGCTCGCCGCTCGTTCGCTCTCCGCCCCCTCCCCCCCCCAGCTTCTGGCTCACCAAAATAGAAAACTTCCTCGACGCAACACTCCAGGTAGTGTCCGACGCCAACCTCATGGCCTCTCAAAACGGCCCCATCATCATGGCCCAGATCGAGAACGAGTACGGAAATGTGGAGTACGCCTACGGCCCCTCTGGCGCTCGCTACGTTGCGAAGGTCGCGGACTACGCTGTCAACCACCCCATCGGCTCCGAAGGTAAGAAAACTGCAAGGACGAAGCCCAGCGAGGAGCAAAGCGATGAAGATGTGTCGCTCTCACTCCTCACATTAAGAACATACTAAAATCTAACTCCCCCCTCCCCTCCTCGCCCCCCCTGCCTCCCCCAACACCCCCAGTCCCTTGGGTGATGTGCCAGCAGGGCGTCATCGCATCAAAAGGAACTTCTCCCCCATCCAACGTGATCTCCGCTTGCAACGGGTACTACTGCGACAACTGGATCGAGGACCACATATCCGCTTTCCCCGAGCAACCTCACATGTTCACGGAGAACTGGCCGGGGTGGTTCCAGAAGTGGGGCGAGGTGCGAAGTCACTCGGAGCTCAGCGACTCTTCGAGAACGTAATATCTCTGTTCGAAATTCAGCGTTTGCCAGTATCTCTAGTCTCAACGTTGACGCTGCTTTCGTTGCTACTCATTTCTAACTCTCCAACACCAATCCTCATGCGACTCGCTTCGCTCGTCGCAGGCCGTCCCTCACTGGCCGGCCACCGACGTGGCCTTCTCGGTCGCCCGCTGGTTCGCCAAGGGAGGGAGTTTCATGAACTACTACATGGCCTTCGGCGGAACTTCCCTGGCGAGGCAGGTCGGCGGGCCCAATATCATCACCAGTTACGACTACGACGTGCAGATCAACGAGTACGGCTTCCGTGCGGAGCCCAAGTTTTCCTTGACCGCGGCTTTGCACCAGGCGCTTTACGAAGTGCAGAACACCATGTTCGACGCGGCTCCAACTCCTGCGACCTTCAACGGCACAGAAAGCTGCGAAACCCACACCTACTTTGCCGCTGATTCGGATAAGTGCAGTGTTTGGTTGAGCAACTGGGGGGAGAAGAACGAGTGCGTGTTCGAGGATGAGGGCTGGGTGATCCCGGCCTGGTCCGTCTCTGTGGCGTCAGGGAAGGCGATCGAGGGGGCAAACGGTTTGTCCTCTTGCGGAGGTCTCGAGTTCCTCTACAGCACCAAGGGATTGGACGACAGTGAGCCCGCCAACGAGCTTGTGGCGGCAAATTTGGACACCAAGATTGAGGTGAGACGAGTACGAGTGGGAAGACGACAATTAATTTAATCACGCAAAAAAACAAAAACAAAAAATTAACTAACTCCCCCCTCTCCTCCCCACCTCGACAGAACCTCAATTTGGTTAGCTCTGTAAAAATTCCCACTGTCGACGATTCCGGAGACAACATCTACACCTTCGATTCTCCCCAGGAGCAGCTCTCCTTGACCAAGGACAAGACAGACTATTTGTGGTACACGGCAACCTATGACGCCCCTGCGGCCAACGACAACGCCATTTTGGAGCTCGAGGCCGGCCTCGCTGGAGGCGTCAGTTTGATGGTCTATATTAACGGAGAGCTCAAGACTACGGAGAGGAGTGTAAGCGACGCGCAGGTACGAAGTCGCGAGGATCGGAGCGAGATTACGAAGGCGCCATGCAACTCGTCACTGCGCTCCTCGCATATAGAATATTTTAAACTAACTCGTCGTCGCTTCACTCCTCCGCTCGTCGCAGGGACAGCTCGAGGATGTCGACTGGGCCACCCACGAGGCTTTAAAAATTCCTGTAGTGGAAGGTGTCAATAGCATTGCCATCCTCAGTATGAGCACTGGCCTGAGGAACTACGGGCCTTACATCGAGAGGGTGCGAGTCGGCATTCTTTCCGACATTCGCGTGGATGGAAAGGTTTTGAGTAATGTTGTGCACACGGTCGGAATGGCCGGGGAGGGCTCTGGGGGAGAGGTTGGGGAAAGTTGGGAGGGGAGGGAGGACGGTAGCTTGACATTTTACAAGGGGGAGTTTGCTGTTACGGCGGAGGGCCCGCTGGCCCTAGATATGACTACAATGGGCAAGGGATTCGTGGCGGTCAACGGCCACCACATTGGAAGATTCTGGTCGGTCAAGGCGAATGACAAGTGCAATGCGTGTGACGAGTTCGGCTACGTCGGGAGTTACAACGCCGACAACTGCAGGACAGGTGAGCCACGATGATGCGGCGAGCGAAGCGAGCCGATTAACGCATTCCCAGCTTGTTGTCGTCGTCGTCATCACTTTGCTCCTCGTTGAACGAAATCAAATACAAATCCTTGTCACTTCACTCCTCGCTACCCAAACGTAGCACTACCTTCTCGAAACTTACACTTACTCTTTCTCTTTGCAGGATGCGACGATTTCTCCCAGCACTACTACAAGATTCCGGACTCGTTCCTCTCGACCGATTCCCCCAACGAGCTGGTCGTTTTCACGGAGACCGGAGGAGATCCTGCAGGAATAAAGCTGGTGTCCATGTCAATGGCCGATAAGCTATAAGCAATAAGCAATATATAAGAAAGCAGTAAAAAGATTTTGAATTTTAAAATAATCACACAAACTTAACACGCTGCTCTTTTTTTTTCTCGCCGTCTACAAAATATCCTGGCCAACAGCGGCACTTCCACTGGTAGTCCTGGGGTCCCTTCCGCCCTTCTTCTCTCCTATGTCGTTTCTGGCCGCCCTCGGCTTGTGGCCCGTGTACCCCGGCAAATCGTGTGAATAGATGAGCCTCAAATTGTTCTTAATCGGCCTCGGGTGATACGCCTCTCCCTGCTCCTTAACCACAGGGTTACGCTTGCTCGCGGGGATGAACCCGGAGTAGCCGGGGATGTGGAAGGTGTCGCGTGTGGTTCCATAGAGCATGTCGTTGTCGCAGCTCCACATTCCGGTTCGGTCGGTGTATTTCCTGTTGTCGGGATGCTCCATGGCGATCATCATGGCGGACTTCGTGCCCGTGGACGTGAGGACCTGTGAGTGGGGGTGGGGGGGGGGGGTAGTTAGTTAGTTAGTTGGTTAGTTAACGATGCATAAAAACGAGGCTCCCAGACACACGCTACTACTTCTGCCACACGCACCTTCTTGGGCATCTTCTTACTAGCGGTAAGCCACTCTGGCTGTCCGACGACGTCCTTCGTAGTGTCAGCGCGGATGGCGGTAATAATGGAGTCGTACTCTGCGATGAGCTCGCCGAATGTGAAGCGGCCGGAAGGGTTGGCGTCGAAGTTCTTCATGAACTTGGAGGTGATCCAATCGTTAGGGTGGCGTATTGTGTTGGTGGCGTGGCCGAGCATATTAGAGATCTTCTTCAGGCTGAGTTCTCCGTCGGTGTTGGCGTACTGTGGGGAATGGGGGTGGGGGAATGGGGGTGGGTGGGTGGGTTGGAGTGTGTCAGTGTTGAGGATCATATATTATTATAATCATGATTCGTTTCATTCGTTTCATTCGTTTCACCCCTTTCGCCCCACCCTTTTTAACCCTCCCTACGCTACGCTCACCTTGGCAAAGGATGCCTTGTAATCATTCACTCCCAAAGCGAGGAAAGGCTTGGCCTCGTCCTTGAAATTCCTAAAGGTGCTGTTGTACATTGTTTCCCCGACAAACTTCTTGGAGCGAGTGGCCGGGTCGGCGGATTCGTGGAACGCAGCGACTCCTCGTCGGTCAGCCCTCTTGTAATCAGTAGCCTTGACCACTGCAAACTGCGTGGATGCCATGGCCTCGTTGTCGAAGTTCATGGAGGAACTGCAGATGGGCTTGGCGTAGACTTGGCCCTGTCCGACCTTCTTGTTCTTGTTGTCGAGGAAGTCGTAGGACTCTCCGGTCTTCATAGAGGGAGGGTGCACGAGGTGGGTGGGGACGAAGCCCTGGTACCCGTAAAATTTCTTTCCATGGACGGCGGACATGGTAAGGCTACTACTTAAGGCTACTACTTAAGGGGGCTGTGGGGATTTGTTGGGTTCGGGTTGGGAACGGGCGGCGGGGGGCTTGGCTGTGGGAGGCAGAGTGGGGGCGGGGCGAGGGGGAGGGTGAGAACGAAGAAAGTTGTTGTGGGGAGGGGGCGGGGGCGTTTGGGGGGGGGGCGAGGGAGGGGGGGGTATAGCAGCGGGAATAGGGGCCAGGAGGGAAGTGTTGTTGTGTTGTTGTCGTACCTGGAGGATAGGATTTGGGGGGGCGCTGTTGAGATCGTTACAACAGCCGAGCTTGTTTCCAGGCTCGTTTCACAACACACTAAAGCTTTAATTTTAACAACTGCACGCAACGTTCGTTCATTTCTAGGAGAGCCCCGGCCCCCTGACACCTCATGCCGACCAAGAGGATGCTTTCACGAGGCGCGTCGTCGCGATCCGGAGGGTTCGGAGGCACCATGCACGGGACCTTTAGGGATAAGACCATGACGACTCCGAGGCCCAAATCGCACAGGGTGAACTTGGACCGCGTGCTGGAGTTCCTGTTTCCGGCGGGGTTCCAGCACCCGCTCGTGGCAGGAAGGCTCATAGCGTACGGAATGTACGGGCCTTTGGATGATAACCTGTGTCTCCACTCTGGGGAGAAGGTGAGAAGCGGAGAGGAGTGGCGAGCCAAGGAGCGAAGCGACGAGCTGTGAATACGACCATTACGCGCTCCATTAAGAACACTCTAAACTAACTTGTCGCTTCGCTCCTCGGCTCGCTTCGCTCCCCCCTCCCCCGTCGCAGGGCATGCACGTCGTGCAAGGGTACGAGCTGGACACAATGTGCGATCAGTTCGAGAAGGAAGACATCATGCAGGTGTACATTAGTAAGAAGAGGCCTTTAGCTAGTTTGAACCCTGCGGAGAAGGCCGAGATGCTGGAGGGAGCGCACAGGTCCACGAAGACGACTCACGGGAAGGTGAGGATCTGCAAGGAGCGAAGCGATGAGCTGGGAGTACGATATTTACGACCGTAATTCGTTTGCAATAGTAGCTTCAAACGCAACAGCGTCGTCACTATCATCGCGACGCATTTCTAACAAATTAACGCCGAATTTCACGCGACTCGCTACGCTCATCACAGCTCCCCTCGCAGATGAGCAACAAGCAAATGCCGGCCTTCAGCCAGGAACAGATTGTAGAGATGTTCAAGCCGCTGGAGAGGGACGAGGACGGGCTCATTAGCTTCCACGACATGCAGCAAGAGATCGTCAAGTTCAGGCACGATAGGATTAGGATGCTGCGGGAAATGGATATTCACGGGAAGATCAAGGACCCGCCGGCGTGGATCATGATCGAGACGGATCCGCAGCTCAAGGCGACCAAGATGAGGGAGAAGTACAGCATTGAGCTGAGCGACGAGATGAAGAGGACCAAGAACATCGCGAACAGGAAGTTGGGTGGGCCGGGACGGGGCAGGGCGTTAGTGAGTGACTATGTCGCTCCTCCCACCATGTTCATCAAGAACGAGGGATTCACTCCCAACGAGGCGGCGGGGTTCACCAACAAGATGCTCTCGACGAGAGTTTACAAGATGGCCAACTTGGGGCCGGACATGCACGACCCCGGGCTAGTGCAGAATGTGTACTTGATGCGACAGGCTGCGGGACGGGCAAGGAAAGACGTGGCGCCGTGGGCGCAAGTATACAAATAATTGTGGTGTGGTGGAGTAAAAAATAAAAACTGTAGAATATTTGTAAATTTGAAATAATCAAGTCTGTAAAGTCAATTTTTTGCTGTGTTCTTGGATTTTGAAACGTGTGGATTTATCTGTTTTTCAGTTTAGCTTCATCTCGCTTTGTAAGGTTCAATTTCCTCGCACTCTCTTCCCCC
This sequence comes from Triparma laevis f. inornata, assembly GCA_012489335.1. Classification (NCBI taxonomy): domain Eukaryota; class Bolidophyceae; order Parmales; family Triparmaceae; genus Triparma; species Triparma laevis. Next base: position 49,392 of record BLQM01000145.1, read on the forward strand.
CCCATTCCCGTGTAAAGTCATTCCCTTCCTCCCCCCACTATCGAGTAGCTCACACCTATCGGTTTTCAGCGTCCTCTCTCATAACCCCCTCCCCCTCCCCCCCCATCCTCCTAATGTTTCTACTTCTTTTCTATTAACTAACTCTATTTTCTATTTCTATGAACTCGTCCGGTTTGTCCCACGTGCTCGTGACCCCGTCAGAATGTTGGTTGTAGTACGCTTGCGCGCTCTTGTCCCAAATGCGCTTCCATCTTGGAGGCAGTGGAGGACTATCTTCTTCTTCGTCTTCGTCGGATGGAAGAGCCGGTGAGGGTAAAGCGGGTGGCTTTACATCGTCGTCGGAGTCGTTGCCTCTGGCAGGTGGAGGCGGTGTTATTGATACACGTGTCCCGCCGCCCCCCCCAACTCTTGGTGCGTGCGGGATCACTGACCTTCTCAAGTCGAAAACAGCAGGCTGCAAGGCGGGTGGTCCAACAACATCGTCTTCCGAGTCGTCCGAGTCTTCCTCGTACTTTTTCTTGTTCTTTCTCCTAGGTCCAGTCGCCCCTTTCCCCGATTTATTCTTACCGAGCGCGTTGAAACCTTAGGCTTGAAGGAGATGCTTCTTGTTTGCACCCTTCATTTCAATTTCGCCCCGCCTCGCCCTGCATCTGGTTTCCGACCTGATCACTGCCCTCGAATCCCAAGACTTCTAAATCCTCGCCTACCTTCCCCTTCCCCTCTTTCTTCTTCCCCTTCTCCTACTTCTTCCGACCAGTCAAAGCACCGCTGGCCATACTGTTCGCACTGGTACTCATGACGTCCTTCTGATAGTAGGCCCACGCCAAAACAGTACGATGATGAGTACTTGACTGACGATGAGTAAAACTCCCATGGTTTCTGAGTCGTAACCCTCCGCGATGAAACCGCTCCCCCTTCATCAACATCGAAGCGATGAAGAAGACAACGATTCGCAACGTTGATAAAACCGCGATGGAGTTATCTCTGTTGTCGTTGTACAGGTTCGTCTGGCAGAGCAGGAAGCCATACAAGACGCTCATCAACTAGCTTGCGACCAGCTGAGAGAAGGTCCCCGGGTTGATGGTGCTCAGGATTCCGGTCATCATTAAGCGACGAGTGGTTTCGACACCTCCCAGTACCAGAACTCGGGCTTGTACAGTTCCCAAAGGAACATTAGAGGCGTGATTTGTGGTGAGCGGCGAGCGAAGCGAGTCGTGTTAGTTGTTGTGGTGATAATTTTGTCGTCGTTTGCTCCTCGCTCCTCGCTCCCACAATCCTCTTACCTCCTCATCCTCTAATCTCTCCTCAACCGAATAAGTGGAGGAAGACAAGGAAGAAAAGAGCGCCTACGCTGAGGATCAAGAGAGTGATGGCGGTGTCAGTGGTGATGTTTTCGCAACTCTTGCAGAGCATGAGCGGGTCCATCGTCCATCCGTCGACGCACAGGTTACAATAGGGGGCTTCGTGGCCCTCACGGCAGTTGTTCGTGGAGTCGTTTCCGCCAACGCAAGCCCCTACGGGGCACTCGCGGACGTCGATCGAGGTTGGACCCATGCGCCAGTACCCAGGATCGAGAGTAAGTGCGAGGATCAACGTACCAGAGAAACAGTCCACGAGGCAAAAGAATCGATACTCTCTGCTCTGATCCCGGTTAAAACCACGTGCGCCCCCCGTCTCCAGTAAATTTAACTATCCGAAGCCTGCACAAACCCCCCCCCCTCACCATGCTCTACCTCAAACTCTTCTTCCTCCTACTCTCGTCCATCGTCGCCACCTCCACTTCCACTTCCACAACCACCATCACGTCCTGCTTCGACAGCTCATGCAGCCCCTTGGCTCGACGCTGACGGTAACAAAATCGAGGCACATACCGCAGGCCTGCTAGCCCACAACGACAAGTACTATTGGTACGGCGAGAGTGAAAAAACAGACGATCTCTCCACCCACGGCTGCTGGGTTGAAACCCCGAGAACTTATTCGTGGGCGGACTTATAGTCTAGCGTAGGCCACCAATTTTCATAGCCGCAATCACAAGATTACTTGGACCAGCTAGTCCAATTCCACAACTCTGCGCCGCGATAACCGTCTCAAATTATTTTGACTTCCTCGAAGTTTAACTCCTAATAATTTAATTTCATCAACAAAAATACAAACAACTCCTAATTTATACACCTACATCTTAAATCCTACATCCTACATCCTCCCGCAAACCGCCTCCTCTAGAATCAAAACCTTCTCCGCCGCCCTAACTCTCCTCTTCAAGTCAACGTTCAAATCCTTTCCTCCTGAGCTTGGCCACCACAGCCCTCCCTGGCTCGTGACATTCTCGCAGTAATCAAAGTACGCCTGCTGTTGTTCCGCCTCCTTCGCCATGCTGCTGCTGACTTGTTTAATTGCAACGCCGTCGACCATGACCTCCCTAGTTGCGACTATGGGCGTTACCGGACGGTCGTCGAGCGGCACGGCCAGCATAAAACAGTTGCGGCTGAAGGTGAAGTCGTTGCCGAACCAGTTCACCAGCTCCGTGCACTTCAAGAGGAAGTTCATGCCCGAGGGGATCTGCAGCAGCACATTTTTGCCGTTCCAGGTGAACGGCAACGGCGGGCCGTGGTCGATCAGTTCCCCGAATTCGTTTCGCTGTCCCTGTGACGAGCGTAGCGAGGAGCATTAACGAGGTGTGGAGCGAAGCGACGAGTTAGTTTAGAATGCTCTCAATGCTCGTCGCTTCGCTCCTCGCAGTTTCTCACCTTCTTCCCCTGGGCCATCAGCACCGCTTCCCTCCACACCCCCACGCTCTCAATCAGCTCAACCGTGGTAAGCACCAGTCCCTTTATGTACTTCCCTTTCCAGTCGTTGTAGCCCATTGTGGCCGCCCTCGGCATGCCGAGCATCGCGGTGAGCTCGTCAAAACTCTTCTGTCTGGCAGCTACTACCCTCGCCTTCCTGTAACCGCTCAAACTCCTGTCCAGCGTCTTCTTAATGGACCGGATGTAACCCTCGTACTCAATGATCTTCTCCACGACGTTCGCCTGCGCTCGATCGAGGTTCCGCTTCAGGTCCTGCGACGAGCGTAGCGAGTCGCATGAAAAATTACAATAACGGGTTAGGATTACGTAGGATGAAAGCGGCTTGTGCATTTAGACTAAAGCTACTAGCGCCGACGAACTACGACCTTAATTGTTGTATTCCCAGCTCGTCGCTTCGCTCCTTGCAGCTTCTCACCTCCTGGGCGTCGGCCGCGTCGTACTTGATGCCCCGTTTCTTGCTCTTCGAGACGTTGTCCACCTCCATAATAGCAATCTCCAACTGCGTCAGTTTCTTCTTCCCCTTGTTCGCCTTCGCTTCCATTCTAGCGTAGGCGCGCTCCTTGGCGGCTTGCGCCAGGGGCGACGGCCCAGTGTGCCTCTGCTTCGAGTTCACACTTTCCCCCAGAGCCAACCTCTTGGACTGACTAGCTTCCATCGCCGGTATCCGATCGTCCCACGACTTCTTCTTCTTCTTCTCCTCCTCAACGACCTTCAGTCGTTGCATCTCATCGCTCATCTTGCACGTGCTCTGCCAACGCTTCTTCAGCTCGCCGAAATCCTTGGTCCTGCTCAGTTTGTCGTATTCTATTTTCAGGAGCGGTGCCCTTTTGGCGTCAGTCTTGTTGAACCTGCAGAGAAGACAAAGAGGAGGGGGGCGAGGAGTTAGTTTAGAATGGAATTAGTGCGTATTGCAAGAAGAGCGCGTAATTGTCAACCTCGCAGTAACCCTTTCTCACCTGCTCTCCCGCTTCCTGTCTTCTTCCATTCTCTCCATCTGCTGCTTAACATACTTCATCTTCAGCTTCCTATCATCCCTCGCCGCTCCGATCTCCTTCAGTTTCTTCCTCTCCTCTTCTTCCTTCAGCCTTTTCTCCTCCGCCTGTATCGCCTCCTGAAGCTCGTCGTCGTCGCTCTTACGCTTGTCCTTCAAGCTTTGAGGAATGAAATTCTGGTAGCCTCCGAGGTCAAAACTGCGTGTGTTTGTGTTAGTGTTAGTGGAAGTGGAAGTGTGGAAGTGGAAATATAACAATTCTTAGCGGCTGTCTGTTTAAATATCCTCGCTTCGCTAGGATATATATATCGCCCACCTGTTCTGCACCGACTTCTTCCAGTTCCCAGTCTTGACCATTTTCGGATCCAACTCAAAGTACGGATTCAACGGAGGTAGCGCCGCCCTAGCCTCCTCAATCAGCCTCGAGTCCGTCCACTCCAACCCCTTTTTATAGCAATCCCTCAACTCGTCAATATGCTCAGGGTAACGACGTACGAACGCCATAGCTAAAGCAGTACACCATCTCCAAGCGTCTAAACCATCAGGAGGGTCAGGCATAGCACCTCCCATCGCTCCATACAAATTCTTGCTAGGGAACCACTTCCCTGACTTCTCTTGAAGCTTCACCACGCTAGATAAATGAAAGGGTAAATCGCTCGAGACCTCTTCCGTTCGTTTCTCCTTGTAGTACGCTTTGTGTAAGAAGGGGACGGGATCTTTCGTGCTTAGCTCTTCTTTGTGTCGAGCCATTCTGGTGACTTTGGCTCTTCCGAAAGCTGAGAAGAAACGATGGAGTTAGACATTGAACGCTTTTGTTAGGGTTCCATTTCGTAATTGAGAGATGCGATGCGACGTGATATGAGAACGTCCTTATCACAACTCTCACCTGCTCTGAACTCTTCGAACTCCTCGTACTTCTGTTTCTGGCTGGGAGTCATGAACTGGAATTGGGAGCCGGATCTGCTGGACCCGGAAGGGTCTAACGTGGATGCCGAGAAAACCGACGACATGTGGAAGGAGTGAAAGGGGGTGGGGATGGGCCAGGGCTTTTGGGCCTTGGTTGCTAAAAAAGAAGGTGGGCGGCGAAGGTGGGGGCACGCAATAAGTTATGGCCTTCTATGGATACGTAAAGCGGTGTAGAAATGTTTGAAACCCCAGAGCTTTGTCTTATATTCGAATTAAATTCAATATTAGCTGAGCAGTTGGTCAAAACCCTGCAAGCTTTGTTGCAGGGTTTAGCAAGAAATCGAACCATAATCTACGTTTACGGACACTCACAAGCACTCCAGTAGCCCCGAATAACTACTACCCTCCCCCCCAACCCGCCCTTTCCCCCCTCAACCCCCCCCCAAAAAACTTCGCCCTACTTTAAACATATTCGACAGCACTCAATGACCATGTCCTTAAAAGATGGAGAGGCCTCTCAACTAACGTACGCCGACTCCGAGTTCATCGGCGGTGAGTTCGACTCGTC
>BLQM01000145.1:54708-90248 GCA_012489335.1 Triparma laevis f. inornata
CCTACTTTAAACATATTCGACAGCACTCAATGACCATGTCCTTAAAAGATGGAGAGGCCTCTCAACTAACGTACGCCGACTCCGAGTTCATCGGCGGTGAGTTCGACTCGTCTTACGAGTCAGGGTATGTGGAAGATGGGGTGTTGGTTTTGAAGGAGGATTGGGAGCAGGTGGAGGATGAGGGGAGGTGAGAGAGACGGGCGGAGCAGAGTAATTAGGAGCGAAAGAAACGAGGAGTCAGAAGTGAAGGGCATGTATACGTGAAGGGAATTCTTGAAGAAATTAATTCGAGAAGCTCATTCGAGAAGCTCATTTGTGAAAAACATACGCGAGGGCATGAATAGACCCTAACATGAATAGGCCTCGTTCACTAACCCACCCCTCCCCCCCACAGCTCATACTGGTTCAACTCTAAAACAAATGAAAGCCAATGGGACGAACCCGCGTGGACTCCCATGCAAGGCACAGCCGATTACAACTACGACGACTACGGCTACGCTGACGAATACGAGCAAGAGGAAAAAACCATGTCGCAGGAGGATCCTACAGGGGTGACTCAAGCTCTGGCGGCTTTTGTGGTGCCGGATTTAGTGCCTAAGCGTTGGACTGATTTTGGGCAAAGTATTCTATTTCATGGTGTGAAGAATCCCAGTTCTTTCTTACGGATAAACGTCTTCACTGCGGTTAAACCGACTCGGGAGTCGTTTAGATTAGAGGAGACGGCACCTGATGAGTGGTCTACGAAGATGGTGTTCTACGCTTTTGCGAAGGAAATGCCGAACACGGTGCGTTACGATATATCGTATAGTATGAACCCGTTCAGGAACAGGCTGCTGCCGCAGAAGGCGGCGTCGCAGGCGAAGCGAGATATTAGTAGATGGAACACCAGTAGGAAAATTGAGGAGGTACGAACGTCACGAAGAGCGAAGCGACGACAACGAGGAGCGTAAGAGCGACGTACTCCTCGCATGAAGAACCATTGTATAATTACAACGAGGAGGCTCTTCGAAAACGGCCGCTCATATTGAAACGACGAGTATTAAATTGAGAACTCTATACTAACTCGTCGCTTCGATCCTCGGCTCGCTTCGCTCGCCGCTCCTCGCAGACCGGATTCTGGGCATTCCCGGTTCATGTTCCCGGATCTCAGCTCCTCTACGTCGACTGGACGAGTTCGCCGGACAGGTACGAACGTCGCGAGGAGTAACCCGAAGCGACCAACTGGGAATGCGCCATTTGCGCATACTAGAAATGTTTATACTAACTCCCCCCTCCCCTCCTCGCCTTGGACTTCGTTCTCGACTCACTTCGCTCGCCGCTTGTCACAGGTACAAGATCACGACAGACCCGGCTCCGGAGTGGCAATGGACACGCTGCTTCTCGTTTTTTGCGTACACCGCGTGCAAGTTTCACGTGCTGGAATGCAAGGACCCGCAGTGTTATAAGATTGTCGAGGGACACACGCTAGGAGGTGAGAAACTGCGAGGAGCGAGGCGACGAGCTGATAATGCGCTGTTTAGCTGTTATGCGCCGGTTGCGCAAGTAGCGTCAGTTTCAACGTCGACACAGTTTTCGTCGCTTCTCGTTTCTAACTCGTTATCGCCAATCTTCATGCGACTCGCTACGCTCGTCGCAGATTCGATAGGATTGGACGAAAACGGAGACCAGTGGGACGTCATACTGGCGTTCTACGCCTTCAAGACGCAAGTCCCAGGAACCAACAAGTACTACATCCAGCACCAAACCGAACCGCATTATAGAACCAGAATAGGAATGGAACCCAGCCAGAGCGCAAACAAGGGCTGGGTCGATCACACCGAATTTTACGCCTTCGACACCGCCATGCCAGGAACGAGCAAGTTCTTCGTGCAGTACACGGTGCGGAGCACGGAGGCGTACAGCTTGAGCGCGGAGCAATTTCGGATATACACTAAAGACCCGTGGGGCCAGTGGGAGAACAAATTCGCCCTGTATGCGTTTCCAGCGGAGCAAGTCAAAGTGTGGGAGAAGAACGACAATGACTTAGATGGCAAGAGATGATCGCTAGGAGGTTATAAAAAAGAACTGAACGAGTGTTTTTTTAATTCAGTAAAAACATCTTAAGATTCTTAAACTCCTTCGAGTAATTAGTAATAACGCTTTTTTTTGAAAATGGACATGCATTGTTAATGATTAATTATTTGTGGGGGGTGGGGAGTGAAGTGGCGTTTGGGTGAGGTGCGAAGATTATTTGAGTTTGAAGCGGGGGCGGTGGCGGGGGAGGAGGAGGGGGGGTGCGACAGGTTGGTTTTGGAGCGTCGGCGGCTTGTAGTTATTTTCGCGCCGCTCTTGTTTTCGTTGATGGAGCCACTGCTGAAACTCGACTCCGCGAGGAGACTGGGACGTGGATTGCTCGCGGTTCATGACTTGCGCAAGACGATTTCCGAAGTCTTCAGCAGCTGGGCCGAGCTGCGCTGGAGCGGGAGGAGGGGGGAGGGGTGGAGGAGGAGGAGTACCCCCTTCTGTCTCCGGAATTTTGAATTCTCGTAGCTCGTCCTGACTTCGCCGGAACGCGCTTTCTTGATCAAGCTTGGCTTTCGCTTTGCGCTCGGATTATTTTTTATCTGCGAACTGCGTCGATCGTCCGCCTTCTTGCGAATACTTGCCTCCCAGCTTTTCAACAGCTCGAGGTCTCGATTTTCCTGGAGCTTTTGACGCTTATCGTCGTATATGTCCATTTGAGCGTAAAGCGTCTCTCTGGTTAAATCGTCTTGGTCGTCGATAAGCTTCTCGCGCTGGGCGGCGAACCGATTCTGCTGTTCGTCTGTTGATGGAGTTACATGGGGATTGACGTTGACCGTGGATTGGAGCTCTTGGATTAACTTTTGCTGTTTTAAGCGATGATTGTCCTCGGCCTGCGACGAGCGTAGCGAGTCGCACGAAGATTGGCGTTAACGAGTTAGAAAGAAAAAGAGACGAAAGCGGTGTTGACGTTGGGACTGACGCTACTTGCATATTTCGTCTATAACGGCAAAACGGCGCATTACCAGCTCGTCGCTTCGCTCCTCGCAGTTTTTCACCTCCTCTATCGCTGTCATTTTCTGCCGGAGTTTCTTCAGCTCAGTTCTTAGTTCGGCGTTGATCTTTTTCTGCATCTCGAGATCGGGTTTGTACTCTTCGACGTCGTCGGAGCCTATGACTGGATCCACCTCCTTCGCCTCTTTTTCCGCAACGCCAGCATCGTCATCAATCTCAATAACGGTCATTCCTCTCTTCTTGCTGTTGCTATTTTTCTCCTTCTTATTAAGGACGTGGCGGTTTCCTAGAGAGTCGAGCCCCGGGCACCAACGCGCGCCGCTGAGGGGACGCACAGAATCGTCAGTGCCTTCGATTGGGTTTTGTACCTCTCGGAGCTCAGCCCGGGCGGCTCGCGTCGATTCTGCTTGGGCGGTTAGGAGGTCTTCGTTCGTTATCATGGCTCCTTCGACCTCAACCTCGGCAACGGTCCCGACCGGCGGGGGAAGCTTGGTGCGCTTGGAGAGCGGGTAACTGAAGGGATAGCTTTTGTAGGGTTCGGTGGGAAAACATTTCGTGAGAGATTCGAGGATGAACACAACCACCGGCACGCTGAAGGCGTTGCCGCAAAGCTGCCATATTGCGTAGAAATCCTTGCTGCGTGCTGAGGAAAGGATAGACATGTAGTCCTGCGGTAGTCCGAATATGCGTTCCACCTCCGCGATATTGAAATTGCGAAATCCGAGGCTATGATCGTATCGGGAGCGATAGACGCGGTTGAAACAGTCGATCCACTGTTTATCGTGCGCGTAGAATTCGTTCGTCCGGCCCGTAGCGAAGACCTCAACGCCGTTCGACGTAATAATGCATTTCGCCTTAGACGCGAGCGCTTGCGCCGGCTCCGTGAGGATTTCTTGGAGATGAGGGATTTTGAGGTCCGAAGTTTCTGACTCGCCTGGGATCAACTGGACTGGGAGGTTCGTGTAGAAGTCCCGCGGACGGTTCGCGGGGCTGAAATTGTTGGCGTCTAGTTTGAGAGGCTCGACCCCGAGCCAGTTTGAAATATTTCGCTTTATGTCCAGCGACATTCCATGGACGTTCTCGTAGACGAACGAGGGCGGAGGGAAGTTCTTCCGAGAGTTCAAATTCTCAACAAGTCTCAGCACTCTGCAACGAGCGTAGCAAGTCACACGAAGATTGGTGTTAACAAGAGTTAGAATTGCGTAGCGTAGAAAGAGGCGAAGTACGCGCGCTAGTATCGTATTCGTACCTATGAACTTCGTAGACGAGACCGCCGCGCGTCCCGCCAAGGCCCGCGCGATCACCGCCGTTCAAATTCCCTTGAAAACTGAATCGTGGTGTTAGTACACATCCTCGCTGCGCTCGGCCTCATCGCTTCGCTCGCCGCATCGTCGCCTTACCTGAAGTCTTGGCAAGGCGACCCCCCGATGACGAGGTGGAACGGCCCGTGACGCTCAACATAAGCCGAGTTAATATTGTTGATGTCGTCTATGAATATTAGTTTTTTCTGGCTGTAAAGATCGATGTGGTTGTTCATGACCAGCTTTCGAGTAGTTTCGTCGATATCACACGAGACGTACTTCTCGATCTTCATCGACAACTGCTTTATAGCAACGAGGGCGCATTCGATTCCACCGAAAAGACTTAAAACGCGTAAGCCCTTCAGGTCGTAGAACGCTAACTCCTTCTTCGTCAGCGTGGTAGGGCGGTTCACTTGCTACGCATTGGAGATGAGCTTATTTTGTTGGCCAAAGGATGTCATCTTCACTTGATCTCTCATTTTAGAAGCCGGCATCTTGGTCATATCGTTAGGATCGATGTCGTTCGGGTCGGACGGAGGGAGCAAATCGGGGTTGTCTTCGATTAAAAACTCCTTAAGATTCTCCGCTTGGTTCGGTCGACAGAAGTTGGACTCTGCGACGAGCGTAGCGAGTCGCATAAAGATTGGTGTTAACGAGTTAGAATTACGTAGCAGTCATAGTGGCGTCAATATCTAGACTGGACCTACTAGCGCAGCCGAATAAAGAACGTAATCAACGCATTCCCAGCTCGTCGCTTCGCTCCTCGCAGTTTCTCACCTCTACAAATGAAGCAGATCCAGCCAGGTACGGTCGTCGCGATCGTCAGCTCCCCGCCGCCAGCCAACCACAAAACGCATTTCTCGCAAAAGCTGCGATCGCAGGCTCGCCTAGTGCAAACGATATTCGCGGCGGCGTCGGGGCCGACCTTGGAGGCTGAAGCTTTCTTGGGATAGGAGTGACGAGCACAAAGGCTGCACAGGTACTCCGTGTTTTTCCTCCTCTGTTTTTCCTCAATCACAAAATCATTAACCGACGCAGCCTTGGTTCGTGACGTCGTGGCGGTTTCTGTGTTGTGTTGGTGGCGGACCTTCTCGTGATAGGTGTTTGCACACGGTAGGCAGAAGAACGTGCGGAAGAGGGGGTGCTTTGTGAAGACCGGCAGATCAGTAGTGGGGTCAACGATGGGATCGCCCAGGGCGGGCTTGAAGGCGGCTCCCGGAACGTAGCTCGGCGTCGGATTTGAGCTCGTGTTCGGGTCGGCTTCGGGGATGGATGGGTTTGAGGTTTGGGGTTGCTTCTTGGACGTCGTCGTGGGTGTTGTTTGGATTAGATTTTTCTTCTCCAACGCCGCATCGGTGTACGTTACGTCCTTCGTTGCAGCCCGTCCAGGATTTTTACGGGATGGTTCTTTCGAAGGTTCTTTTTCTTTCTTTTTCTTCTCCTTGGGCTTCTGCTCGTCCTCTGGTGCGAGCCCGAGGTTCTTTAAGAATTCGTTATTACGCTTGATTCGTTCAAGTCGTTTAAGCTCGTATTCGCTAAGCTCGTATTCGGGTTCTCCATCTTCCTCGCCGGACGTGGACTTCGGGCGGCCGACTTTGGCTATTTCCAGAGCGGGTTCGTCGTCGGCCATGGGTGGGGTCAGATTAGTGGCGGCGGGTGGGGTCGGATCCGAATTCGGCTCCTGGCCCTCAATAGTACCGTATTCCGTCATCCTCACAGCTGCCATTTTCGTCGTAGTTTTCTTCTGCGTCCTGGCGAACCGGCCAGATACTCTCATGAGAACCTCTTCGGGGGCGTTCGTCACGAGTCGCTGTACCTCCGTCAGTTTCATGAGCGTGTAGCAGGAGCAGCAACACAATGGCGTCGCTTCGAGCGACGGGCGCGAGTGCTGAATCGTCTGCGCCTTGATGTTCTGGATCAGCTGGTCGCGCGTCGCCTCAAGGCCGATTGTGCCATACAAATTCTCTGGCTTCATCGCCAGCAGAAAGTAGCTCAGGGATTCGACGAGTAGGGAAGGGCTGCACCGAAGTTCTGCTTTTTCGAGACTGTTGGCAAACTTCAACCATAACCCTTTGTGCATGTATTTTAAGTCCGTCTTCCAAGAATCGACCATCATCATGATGTTCGTTTTCAGCGGTTCGATTACGGAAACGAACGCGTCCGAATTAGCCACGGTGAAGAGCAGCTGGTCTCTTCCCTTCAGCGGGATGCAATAATGAACACTTTCCTCTGCGACGATCGTAGTGAGGAGCGGAGGAGCGAAGCGACGTCGAATTAGAAATGCGTTTGAAGCTACTAGCGCAGACGAACGAATTACGATCGTAATATCGAATTTGCAGTGCCTCACCTTCGGTCAGAACGTCGTTCAAATCGAACTCGTTCACATAGTGGGCGTGGAGGTCAAAGCGTTTGTTAATGAGGATGGAGTAGGTCGTCAGCGCGGAGAGCCAGGTCGGGGCGGAGATCAAGCGAGGGCGAACGAGGCGTTGCCTCTTCCATTCACGTTCAATGTCGGTCAGGCCGTCCTCTGGAATTTCATCGATCGCCTCAAGCGGCTTCGCTTTGCGCCTCGAGGCTGACTGCTGAACCATTACCGTGTGGAAGCGCTTCTCCCACTTCTGAAACTTCTCCTTGCTGATCTTGATCTTGGGGAAGTCGCGATAGATGCTAGCGAAGGAACGATAGACCACGCCGGAAGGAGCGAACCAGTAGCGGTCGACATGGCCAGCGCTTGTTCCCATAGTGCGCTGGGAAACCCTTGCAGTCCATCCCGAGGGGAAGCCGTCGCACGGGATGCCGTCCATCGAAGTGGAACGGCGCGAGAGCGGTGTCTAACACAACAAAAGATACTCCTTTTATTTGAGAGCTACGAAGCCTTAAAGGTAGTACTGAGTTAAATATGGGGATTGTCTGGAATTTGAAATGCGTTTTTATCAGTAGCGGTTAAAAAATCGGACGTCAAAATCTTCTTTTGTCCACTCAAAGATCTCAGCATTTCTTCTCTCACTTTCAGTTTCGGTTTCGTTGAATCCTGTCCCACACGGCATCGTCGCATACTGCTTACTTCTAACAATTACTCTTGTGGTATCTCCGTCCCCTATCCTGCCACGTAAACCCACCAGCTATCACTGAAATTTGAAATCAAGGCATCTCCACCCGAGCCGCCGACACGCCCCATTCACTCCCCACGATGTTGATTTTCCCTCTCCTCCTCGTCCTCCCCTTCCTGCTCCACCTGCATCCCTCGATAATATTCCCTCCTAGCGATAGTGATCCCCCTACGAAGGCTCCCCAGGCTCCTACTACGGCAATAATCCTCGTGGATCCGTTCTCCGAGCTTCACTCTCAGTTCATAAGATCCAATCTCTTGTCGCAAAACATCGCCGTCATCGAGGTGCTGTCGCCCTACATCGCCAACGGTTTGAACAAGGACGCGAAAAATGCTGACTCCGACTTCGATTATCTGAGCATGTCTCCTGACGTAACCAATCAGACCGCTTTGGCCTCGTGGGTGAACTCCGTAGAATCCAACGGCCTAAAAATAACCTCCGTAATCTGCGAATCCGACTCCGGCCTCTCCTACGCCGAAGTCCTTTCCTCCCTCGTCTCCGCCAAGCACAACGGAATTCAAGAGGGTAGACGAAATAAGTACTTGATGAACGAAATCTGCAAGAGCAACGGCATCAACACCGTCAAGCAAAAATTGTGCACCTCCGTTCGCGAGGCCCTTGACTCGTACAATAACTTCAGTTCTACGGTGATACTTAAACCCGAGCTAGGCGTTGCGAGCGAGGTGAAAAGCGAAGAGGAGCGAACGACGAGGATGTGTCGCTCTTGCTCCTCGCATTAAGAACAGTTTAAACTTTAAGAACGTTATAAACTAACTCGTCGCTTCGCTCGTCGCAGAACGTCTACAAGTGTTCGACGGAGTCGGAAGTTGAATCGGCAGCAGAGAATATATTGAACGCGAATACGTGGGGGAGTTATAGGAAGAAGGTTGATAAATTCCTTGTTCAAGAATACGTCGAAGGGGAGGAGTACGTGTTGGATTGCGTGTCGAAGAATGGAGAGGTGAGGAACGAGGAAAAAGGGACGAGGAACGAGGCGACGTGTGGTGTATCCAATCACTTACACGACTCGCTTCGCTCGCCACTCGTTCACCCACAGCACAAATGCACCGCTATGTGGTTGTACGATAAAACAGAATTCAAGAAATACCGCGGCACAAGATTAGTATCTTGCAGCGAACCCGAACGAACTAAAATGGCTGATTACATCTTCTCCGTCTTGACCGCTTTGAACGTCACCTACGGCATGAGCCACAACGAAGTCAAGATCACTAAAAACGGCGACGTTAAGCTGATTGAGGTGAACTGCCGACAGCACAACGCGAACATCGCGCCCCTCACATCGATGTGCATCGGCTACAACACCCTCGACGTTGTCGTTAGCGCTTACGTTGACGGTGAGCTGTTTGATTCGATACCGAAGTATCCGATTTTAAATAGGTACGGCACGATTGTGCATTTACAGTGCACCGTTGAGGGGAGGGTCAAGAAACTGAAGGGGCTTGAGGAGGTGAGAAAAGTTTGTGAGGACAAAGCCCAGTATGTGCTACTTGCTGTACTAAGCACTTTATACTAACTCGTGGCTTCGCTCCTCGTTGTCGTCGTTTGCTTGTTGGTTGCAGATCGAAAACCTTCCGAGCACTGCAGAGCTCGACTTTTTCCACGACGATTTCGGGATTGATTGCGACGTGGCAGTTACGGAAAGCATACGAACCGATTGCGGTTTCGTGATATTAATTAATGGTGATGAAGCAGAACTCGAGAGGGATTACGAGAGAATTTGCGAGCTGATGAAAACTATGATTGTTGTTCGGCGGCGGAAGAGGGATAAAGTGATGGAATTCTTGGGACCCTTTTTCGATGGATTAGTTACAGGTTTCGGTTAATATTCCTAATATTTTACGAAAATTATCTAAGCGATGAAAGCGTTTTAAATTTATAAACTGTGATTATATTCTATTTTTCATTCTATTCGTCCCACTCTCGAGGGAAAACTACGCGCCCGTTGTTATCTGTTGTTTATGAGTTAGAATTGCGTTACTCCCGTAATCCTCCCATTCCTAGCTCACCTAATCGGAACGACCGTTCCCGCCCGAGAACCAAATCGATTCGTCCCTCAACGATTCTATATCTACTCTTCTCCCCCCCCCCCAATTCGTGGAGGCGCGACAGCGAGTTCAGGACCTCGTCGTACCACCCCGCGCCCTCCCCTCTGACCTCGGGCATCATGGTCAAGTTCAGCGTCTTCTTCAAGCTTTGTGACTGCGAGTTGACGAGCGACTTCAGAGCAAAGTGCTCTTCGTTCATTTCCCGCGCCTCTTCCATTGAGCGAAAGAGGAAGTCCTCCACGCTCTTCTTCTCTCCAGCGGCGCAGCACTGGAGCTCGCCATTGAACTTGATGAACTGTCGCCGCCAGTGCTCGCCCTCGACTACGCAACGCAGCCTCGACTGAATCAGCGCAGACGCCCCAACCTCATTCGAAGTCTCAGTCATCCGATTCAAGAACCTTAAATATTCCTGCGGTGTCGAGGTCACCCCCTTCACAAATGAAATATTATACTCGTTCAACAAATACTCCTTCTTCAATGCCACCTCCTGCGAGCGTAGCGTAGCAGGAGCGACGCGACGAGTTAGTTTATAATGTTTTTAATACGAGGAGCGTAGCGACGAGTTCTATGGCGCCTTCGTAATCGGTCAAGCGTATTCTTAATCTCGTCGCTCCGCTCCTCGCTAGTTTATAATGTTCTTCATGCTCGTCGCTTCGCTCCTCGCAGTTTTTTCTCACCTCCGTAAACCTTGTTATACGCTCCTTCACATTCGGATGTTTCACCTCCAACAAAACTCGCTCCCATTCTTCGCCGTTGTCCGACGGGTTTAGATACAGCTTTCCTTCAAGCGAGCAGACCCTTGTCGCCTCGTACGTAAAGTGAATCGACTTGAAGTTGCCCAGAAAGTTCTGAGCGTGCCCGTACTCTGATACTGTTTGATTGAGCCGTCTCAAAAGTATCGACGTGTTCTGAGAGCTCCAATTCAAAGTTTTCAGGTCCAGCGATCGGCAGCCTGTGAAGTGAAGCGAGGAGTTAGTATTAGTATGAGGAGAGGATTTTGTCGTTAATTTTAACATTCACTGTTCCCTCGCTCGATTCATTCGTCTCACCTGACAAACGGGTAAATTCGCGAGCCTGCTCCCGGGCCCTCCTCGTCCAGAGCTTCGCATGCAAAATTGGTTCGAGTGCCACGTTCTTCAAGAAGACCGACAGAGAGTGGGTCGAGGGAGGCGCCTTGTGGTATCGGCTTAAACGCGCTCGATTCGCCTCCTCAAACTGCTTCAGTACCTCCTCGTTAGAGGGCGCGGAATTGGGCGGCGGGGGAGCCGGGGGCGGATTGTGCTGATGGGTCGAAGATTTTTTTGTTAGCTTTTGCAGATTATCGAGGAGGTCAAGGACGGGAACGTCGAGGTCGATCGATAAAGTTGCAGATTGCACAAAGACTCTACTAGCTGGCTGAGAGGAGAAGGAAGACGAGGAGGATAATATACGACCGTTCTTCTTGTACTCCCGCACGTCCTGCTGCGACAATCGATTCATCAGCTGCTGAACAAAAGTCGTATTCAGTTCAGCGTGCTTTGAGGGAGCGATATCGGGATGGACTAGCAGCATGACTCGTCTGCGGAGATCATTCAAGTACCGCGAGTGCGACATCGCCGCCTCTCCTGTTGTAAATGCCGCCGCTAATGTAGAATGCGCGAGGAGCCAAGTTCGTAAACTAAATAACTCCTTTTCTCCGCCACTAGAAGTCAGTAGAAAATCAAGACTGGTTAAATGACTTAAGTTGTCGTCTAGGACATTCGTGTGGGCTACGATCTATTTGAGAACGCGAGATCTGAGCGAAAATCCTTTTGGTCAAATTGCTGGAAAAGAACTCGGTGTTCTGATATATTTTAGATTCAATTTTGGTCTTATTTGTTCTTTTTAAACCCCTGAGTACATGGTTTTAATAGTAATTCTTTTTAAAAGCCCAGGATCATGGTTTTAAAAATTCAATTTCAATCTTCATGGAATTTATTTTATCTGTAAATAGCATATTCGGAATCCAAGAGGCCTTTAAAGGATTGATGTAGCTAAAACTGACCAAATATTCTCAAAAGCATGGTTTTCCAAAACAAAAAGGCATGATCATGTACTTTTAGTAGTCTATAAGTGGCATATTTAGTTACTCAAGCTCCTCAAAAGACAAAATTAACCAAGACTGGGCCCAAAAACATCAATATTACCATTTTTTTGTGCTTGACCTGTATGACCGCGTAATCGATACGCTCAAACGCTGCAAATCAGACAACAGCGGTAGCTATATGTCCAACGTACCTCATACATTTTTCCGACCTATTATCATCCACTAAGTATATGAAATGTTGAAAACCAATGTCATTGACATTCCAAAGATACTAAAACGGACCATAAACGAACGTCAACATTTTCTCCGTTCACCATCTTCAACATTGTTACTTCAATAGACAGAATTCCAAAATAAACCCAATTCCCTCGAGAAAACCTTCTCCCTCCCCCCCCACATTTGCACCTTACCTTACCAGACTCCTTTTCAGTTTGCAAACGGATATCTAATCCACCCACACATGTCCTACACGTACCGACAGCCCAATGGGCAGACCAAGTCTCTGACCCCCATAAATTCATGGGGTAACAACACCCCCCCCCAGCAGCGTTCGTCGTTTAAATCCCCAATCCGAACTTCGAAGGGGCCGAAGGGAAAACAAAACCCGAAGTCGTCTGGGTCCAACATTTCCTTTGCCAAGGCGTTCGGGGCGGTCCCACAGATGTCTAGGTCGGGGTCTCAGCAGACCTTCGGCCATGCGCGGCCGCAGACCACTGGAGCACCCATGCGTGGTTCTTCCTCTGCCACGCAGCTGTTTGGCCCGAGCGGGGGCAGGCCTCCCCACCCCCAGCAACACTACGAGAACCACTCCAACCACTCCAACCCTTTCCACCAGTCCAGCGCCGACTCGTTGACTAACGCCCAGTCGCTCCTTAATTCTGCGCAGCACCAGCAGCAGCAGGAGAAGCTGCGAATTCAGCAGCAGGAGGTGAGCAAGAAGCACTGCGAGGAGCGAAACGATGACCAGCGCTGGGAGTACGATATTTACGAGAGTAGCGAAACTCTAGAAGTAAGTTATCTGACTCGTCGCTTCGCTTCTCGCTCTCGCTTCGCTCATTCGCTCACCGCAGCTTCGCGAGCGGCAGCAGCAGCAGCTCATGGCGAGGCAGGAGCAGGAGCAGCAGGAGCAGCAGCAGCAGCAGCTCCTCGCTGAGCACACCCAGTCGAGGATACGGCAGGCCCTCGACGCCGGGGTTGAAAACGATCCCGACCCACCTCACCTCAACGACGAACCTCTTCGACGCAATTCGAACCCCAACCTCAAGACAACATTTGCTGACAACAGCACGGTTGCCTCTTCGGATTCGAATTCCTCCTCCCTCCAACCTCCGCCCATGCAAATGCACCCCTCGATGGCCTTCGCCCGGCCGTCCACAAGCCAGGCTTCCATGCAGTCTATACAGGTCGACCCCAACAACGCCGAGCAGCTGCGGGAGGAGGTGAAGAGGCTGCAGCTGGCCATGATCGATCAATTTTGTGGCAACAACAAGAACAGGTGAGAGAGCGGTTGTAAGGAGGCTGGATCGGGTGTAAAAATGTCACAACAATTGAGCTACTACTAACTCCACGGTTTCCCGCTCGCTTCGCAGATTCACGGGGGGCAGCCAGTTCAGGGCCAAGCCGACCACTTCGGACAACACCGACCGAACAGCCGAGCTCAACAGTTTAAGGGTTGCGGTGAAGAACATGAGGGCCGAGGTGAGAAAAAAAGAGAAGGCGTGACAATAAGGCACGACAATATCAACAATAAGCACTTTAATAAACTCTAACTCGACGCTTCGCTCCTCGTCCTCGGCAGCTCCGAAACACAAAGATTGACAACGAAGAACTACAACAATCTAGCTTGCAGGACCGCCAAGCGAGGACCTCGCTGGAGGAGCAGCTCAGGAAGGAGCATCAGGATGCCGTCAGCCTGAAGCAGGAGCTGGACCGGGTCAGGGCTTTGTTGGAAGCGAGCGAGACTAGAATAATCAAGACGCCAGTCGGCCGGCCCACCACTGCGCCCGACAACGCGACGAAGCTCTTAGAGCAGCGGCTCAAGGAGGAGAAGAAAACGACAGAAGATTTGCGGGAGAAGAACAAGAAGGAGACGAATCGGTTGAAGATAAAGACCGAGGAGCTCAAAGAAACGGAGCAGAGGCGAGAGGCGGAGAGCAGTCGTTGGGAGGAGGAGGTGCGAAGATGAAAAAAGAGGACGAAGCTGCTATCTCCACTACTAACACACTCACTACGCTCGTCACAGCGAACGAGGCTCTATTCTGAGATCGATCGTTGGAGGAAGAAGTCCACTGACGCTTTGAATGCACTGGAGAACGGCGAGGCCAAGGCGAAGACGGACAACAAGAAGGTCGAGGACAAGCTGAGGAAGCTCAGCATGAGGGTGAGCGAGAAGAGCAAGAGGGCGCTGGCGGAGAAGGAGAGCGAGCTGAAGAGGCTGGCCGAGGAGGCCGAGGCCTTGAGGACGAGCAGCGACAAGCTCAAGGAATTGGAGAAGGAGCACGGCAAGGAGAGGAAGAAGAGCATTCAGATGACCAGCAAGATGGATCAGCTGGGGCTAGACGTCGAGAAGCTCAAGGCGACCATCGAGTTATTAACGAAGGAAAAGGAGGAGAGGGAGAAGTTGCTGGCGTTGAAAGCGGAGGCCGAATTCAAGTTGCGCGAGGACATCGTAAAGTTGAACGACCACGTGGGCGTGCAGGAGGAGGAGGTGAGGGGGTGGGAGGATGAAGCCCAGCGAGGATGTGTCGCTCTTGCTTCTCGCATCAAGAACATTCTAAACTAACTCGTCGCTTCGCTCCTCGTTGTCGTCGTTCGCTCGCCGCAGATCGAGACCTTGAAAAACGAATTGCAAGCCTTCAAGGAGGACTCCGAGATTGGCGAGGGCAAGGCCAAGGACGAAACCCGCAAGCTCGTGCAGCAGCTCAGCGCCATGACGGAGGAGCTCAGGACGGCCACGCAGGAGAAGGTCATCTGCCAGAACGTTCTGAACGAGAAAGTGGACGAGCTGCACAAGCTCGAGCACAAAATGACCAAGGAAAGGAAAACGCACAAGAGCAACATGGAACAGGCGCTCAACAGCATCGTGCGCCTGTGTGTGGTGGCGCCGACCGTCAACGTCCAGATGGCCGACCAGACCCTGAGCTTCAAGGCGCCCCTCCCTCGCGAGAAGATCCGCCACTTCGTGCAGGACCAGGTCCTCCCCAAGTTCGCCACCATCTTTCAGCAGTCCGCAGACGGCATGAGTCCCGACGGCACCAACTTGGACTCGTGGCTGCAGAACCTCTTGGTCGACATGCAGAACACCATTGAGAGACATTTGAGCAAAGTTTTCAACTCGAGAGTTTAAAGTAAAGAAATTCTATTTGTCAAATGTCCATTTTCAACTTTGCACACAATCTTTTCACTTTGTTAACTCTTACTTATACTTTGTTCCGTACCTTACCACGACTCTTAAACACTCTTGACCGATCCGCCCAACCCTATCGCACTCTTGACCTTCCTTCCCATCGAAACAGCAACAGACCACATGATCTCCTTGTTCACGTTCTTCTTGATATTAGCAGCGTGTCCCTCTCCGCTAGTCCACCACCATCCTCCGGCCTCCATATCCTCGCAAGCTCCGAGGATGGACTCGCGGAGGGTCGCGAGGTGGGTCTCGTCGAAATCGAGGGAGAAGGAGAGGCGACCGGTGCCGACCCAGGCGAGATTCACCATGCGGGAACGGAGGTAGTACTGCATTAGCCAGTGGTAGCGGCCGGGAGAGGTGTACTGGAAGAGCCAAACGGACGCGAAGTGGGCTAGGCGCACGGGGTAGCCGAGCTGTAGTGAGGTGATGACGGGGGGGGGGGTAAGCGACGAAGTTAGAATTTTGCGTATCGACGTCATCACGACGACGTCATCTTCAAAGCTCTCACCTCCTCAAGGTCCTTGTTCACTTTCCCGACCCAGATGTCGTAGAGGTCGTGCTTCGCCTGAAAGTCGATCTTTTTGACGTCCGTGAGGAAGCGGTTCATGCAGGTCACGATGGACGGGTGGGCGGAGAACGTTCCGACGACGTAGCAGAGGCGGAGGGGGTGATCGGGATCGAAGCGGCGCATGAGCTCGGGGGTGGAGCAAACTGCGGTGGTAAGCGGCGAGCGAAGCGAGCCGTGTTAGAATTTCGTACGTAACGAGATAACACGAGATGGGATATCGTGTTACGCTCACTCACCAACTCCGATGGGCATGCCTCCAGCGACTGACTTTCCATAGCAGACCATGTCCGCCTGAACTCCGAAATACTCCTGCGCTCCCCCCGGCGCCAAACGAAACCCTGTATAAACCTCATCCAAAATCAACACAATCTCATAGTCCGTGCATACTTTCCTAAGCTGCGATGAGTATAGTGAGTCGCATGAAGATTGGAGTTGACGAGTTAGAATTATGTGGCGGTGATAGTGGCGACAATATCTAAACTGGAGCTACTAGCGCAACCGAATAACGAGCGGAATTAACACGTTCTCAGTTCGTCGCTTCGCTCCTCGTAGTTCCTCACCTTTTTCAGCCAAACCCTAAAATCCTCCCTCGCGTTCTCAACCCCGCTATCCCTAACCTTCCCAATAAGCGTCCCATCAGAAGGCGGCGGCTGATTAGGAGTAAAAGCCTGCAACGGATTAACCATAACACACGCAATCTCCCCCGCCCTAGCCTTCAAAACTCTGAGGCTCGCGTTGGACATGTCGTTCAAGACGATGATGTCGGGGACGGGACGTTCGTTGCCTACTCCGGGTTGGACGGCGTCGTACCAACCGTGGTAGGCGGAAGCAAAGGTGGCAACGTAAGGCTTCTTGGTGTTGAAACGAGCGAGACGAGTAGCGCACATGACGGCTGTGAAGAGATTCGCGAAAGCGGAAGAGTTAATTAATTTTATCACGTTAACGATCAATAACGTTGAGAAATCTTACCTTCAGTTCCACTCATATGTAAACTAATCTCAGGCAACCCCGAAACCTCCCCTAACTGCCTCAAACACCCCCTCAACTCCGGATGAATCGGTCCCAAAACCGGTCCCATATCCTTCAAAACCTCCTCATGAGCTCTGCTCCGTATGCGTTAGCGATTCGCAATTACAGATTAACGTTAACTCGTTAGAATAACGTAGCCTCATAAAGAAGATTCGCGCGTGCGCTTCTGACCAAAAATAACGCCTTGCGGGTTGCAGCCTCAGTACGAGACGTCGCTAATAATGCAAGTAAGAGTGCATAGTCGAGGAGACCGGCTGCGGACGAGACAGCAAATCTCACCTATTACTAATCGACTTGAACCCTTCATAACCAATAACATTAACACCGTAACTTCCACTAACATCCAATATCCTATGTCCATCAGAATCGATAAGGTAAGGACCATCTGTTTTTTCAGCTACAACACAGACTGAGAGTTTTCTAGCCATTTCCCTGAACGGAAAGAAAACTTTTTTAACATCGAAAAAACGAATATCAGAGAACTTCCCGTCGATTTCGTCGTAGATGCTTGAAGACTTCGGGAAGAGCTTATCAAGTTTTTTAATAAGATCATCAAAAGCCTTCTTCCTCCTCTCAACGACTACACTCGTCGCACCATCTGCTTTCATACATTTGTCATGAGTATGCTCGAAGCTACCGAGTAGAGTACTCACGTAAGGAGGTGCGATTGACGGGAAATGCGTAGCACTTAGGGTTAAAATCATTTTATAGATTTTTGGAGTTGAAGTTAAGATGAGGAGGGAGGAGAGGAAGAAGACCTCAGTTGTTAAGGTTGGAGGGGGAGGGATTAGGGAGGTTAAAAGACTGAATTTTAGTGTTAGATATTTAAAATAAGATGGTCTAAACTAAAAAATATGACTCTTACCCTTCAACATTAATCTTCATAAAACTCATGATCTTAGTAACGGCTTTAATGATTATATTGATGATGTACACGACGTCATTGGATGCAGGATCGGATACAGGAACAATTGTGAATTTAATGTAAGAGTATAGGACACGGTAGAAGAGGGTTGTTGTTAGGATTTTGGAGAGAGACATTGCTTTTTAGAGGCTGAAATTTGGGGGGTGAGGGTTAGGGTTAGGGTTAGGGGAGGAGGACACCATGACGAGAGGTTCGTCGATGCTCTTTGGTTTCATTCAATAAATTCATTTTATACGACAGTTACAGTATTCACACGGGAACTCTCAGTCTTAAATTATGGATAATTATCGTGCAATATGTAATATCCTTTTCATAAGTGTAAACTCACGTAATTATGAGATGATTTTGCTTGAGATTTTCTGAATCTCTGGAATTGAGATTCCTGAATCAATTCCCCACACGTCCTCTCCCACCTCTCTCAACGATCCCACGCCGCCAGAAACACCTAAAAATTACTGATTCAGTATCATGACTATAAATTCAACAGATAATGCTCCCAAGATAGGGAATACAAAATCTCGTCCCTTTCTCGGTGTCGTAAGCCTCGTCGTAGCTCTCATTAGCATCCTTCTAACCGTCTACTGCAAACACCACGGCCTTCCGGTATCCGCAGCCTTCCGCAACGTGATCGCACGAAGAGAGATTGTACCGAGAACGTTTGAATTAAAGCATTTAGAGAAGCACTTCGTGCAGGATACGAGTATACTCATCACCGCGAAGGATACGTGCTCTCAGGTGAGCTTTTATTTTGGTCGATGGGGAAGTTTTATGGTTCTCTAACATCTCACTAAAATACCCCATTTTTATAGAGCCTCGATGTCCTCCGTGATCTTCGCCTTCAAGTACCTTCCAACACAACAATCAGAATTTCCCTCCCCTCCACAATCGGTTGCTCCAACGTCCTCTCTTCCTCCATGGAAGAAGTCTACGCTCTCTTCCCGAATACTGTTGTTACTTATAGAAAGAATTTTAATCCGTTTGGAGCGTGGTTGGAGGATGCTAAGGAGGTTAGGACGAGGTTTACGTTGCTTATGCATAATGATGTTTATTTTATTGACTCCGGTGGAGGTGAGAAATGTTATTTTAGCACTTCGATCTCGACTGAGTACCTTACATACTTAATAATTATTATTAGCTAACACCGTCTCACCATTTCAGCTTTAAAAATGTACGAGTCAATGCGTGCCGTCTCCCCTAAATACAAAGTTGTAGTACCCATGATCTACGAAAGAGAGGGGAACGTTAGCTTGAGCCCGCACGCGGTGCATGATGAGCTTCATGTGGATGTTAGTACGGAGGGAGGGGTTACGTTGGGGCATATGATGGATTTGAGGAGGGGGTTGGTGAGATTTGAGGATGCGTTAACGTTCACGTTCACCTTTCTAACTCCGCTTCGCTTCGTTTCGTTTCGTTTCACGTTCACATTCACCGTTCGTCAGATTCGCTGGCCCGATCAAATGTCCGCAGGAGCTCAAGACCACTTCCTCGAAGACCACGCCTTCATGGTTCAAACCTCTTTCATCCCAAAACTAATCGACCCCGGCTCCGCCTTCACAATGGAATACATCGACATGTACCTGAACATGCTCCACTCAGACGGGAACAAACCGTACTTCGAACCGGAGAGTAGGATCGAGTTCAGGGTTAGACACGATGATTTGAGCCTTGGAGATATTCCGTATATGGCGGGTCGAAGGTCGGAGATTAACGCGTTGGGGAATCATAGGTATTTGGAGAAGAAGTGGAAGGCGCAATTCTTCTTCACGAGGTGAGAAAACGACGTCGGACTTTATGCGCGAACGAACCAAAAAAAAGCTATTCTAACTCATCATCTTAAAATATCTAGCGCGTGGAACTACATCAAGTTCGCGACCATGCGCGACACCCACAGCTACAACGTCGACGCTTCCATCCCTGAATTCGTCGACTCCCCGAAATGCTTCAAGAACATGCTCTTCTTCACCTGGTTCGAGTTCATAGGAATGAACCACTACGACGGAAGGAGGCTCTGGATGGACTCGGACTTGGAGGAGAGGTTGTGCGAGGGAAAGATATACGACGGAAAGGTCAAGATAGAGAGGAGGGTTAAGCCGGAGAGTAGGTACGTAGACGTAGAGTGACGACATGAGGAGCGAGCGAACGACGATTCGAGGAGCGCTATCTTCACCACTAACACGCTCCCTACGGCGCCTTACTCGCGCTTCCCTCCCCCCGCGACCACAGTCTGAGCGTCCCGGACCACTGGCTCGAGCGCGACTCTCAAACCCTTCTGCCCGAGAAGGTGACCCACCAAGCTCCCATGTACATCAAGCCGAGGATGGACTTCAAGATGTACCCCGTTTTGGTCGTCTCCGCTTCTTACGAGAATGACGAGGAGGTGCCCGACGTTTGCGGCATGGTCGTCAAGAAAGGTGAGATCGATAATTGGTGATCTGTTGAACAGCTCGAATTGTTCACTAACACAACACGTAAACGCAGCCTCAACCAACAAACGTGAATGCTTCGTCTTTGTCCCTCCCTTCGAATACGATCGCGCCAACACCTGGCAAATCCGCCTAATTGAGTGGGTCCTCTCCCTCGTAAAAACAGCCTCCCGCTCGAGCATCTACTACTCCATGCGCAACAAGATGCAGAACTTGCACACGATCGTAGATAATTTGAAGGTTTCGGAGCGTCCTATTCAAAGCTACATGTGCGAAGGCGTTACTATGATGGAGGTGAGAAGCAAGAGGAGTGAAGCGAAGCGAAGAGGATGTGGAGCTCGAGCAACGAGACACTTCGAACGATCTAAACTAACTCGTCGTTTCGTTCCTCGGCAGGATTACAACGATTCGGAATGCGAGTTCGAAGTCGAGTTCAACCCGGAGGACGAGATTGTCAAGTGGAGCGGAAAGCTGCACAGCGTTAAGACGATCGTTAAGCAGATGAGGGTGTGAGAGGGGGAAACAAAAACGTGAAAAGTGAAATGGTGCAAAATTAAGAAAACGGCGAAGATAATTAAATTGAGAATAGAAAAGTTTGTTCTTAAAACTGCTGCTAAATTTGTGTTCCTACTGCTTTACTCTTTTTTTTCATACCCGTAAACTGTGTGCTCAATTATCTTCTCTCGACGATCTTCTCTATACAAAAATGTACGTTTTTTCTCTCTCTAACTCTCCTTTCCCAAACCCCTTAAACGTTCCCCTCAATCGTACTCATCGCAAAATAACTAAACCCAATCCCACTCGCAAAAACCTTAAAATAGTCTAAATCTAAATGCCCCAACAAAAGAAAGTACGCCCCAAAATACGTCGCAGTCGCCCCCAAATACTGCGGATGCGGCATCGGTGTATTATAAGGAAATCCCGTAACCCAAGGAACTTTACGATTAAATTTAATACCATAATATACGCCGGTTTTACTGATAGCATTATAAACAGATAAATTCAAAATTTGACCGAAGATTATAGCGGAGACGGATAAGAGGGTTAGGAGGGTAGGAGGGGGGATCGTGATGTGAGGGAGGAGGTAGGGGAGGGAGGAACTGATTTGGAGGAGTTTACAGAGTTGTAGGTAGGTGTGGATACGGTCGATGGGGTCGGTGTTTTTATTGATATGATTTTTGAAGCTGTTATTGTGATTTCGTGTTAGAAATTACTTGAAAGCCGACGACGACGGTGATGATTCGCGAAGGCGCAGGACCATGCTTCGGCTGCGCCAAAGGAAAGTTCTCCCCTGCTGGAGCCTCCGAGTGTGCGTCACGCGACGCGGGAAAATACGGCGCTTCGTCCGAGGCCTCGAGCGAAGCTTGCCTGGACTGCGAAGCCGGAAATTTCGCCGAACAGGGAAGCACGTCCTGCAGCATCTGCGCTGCCAGAACATACTCCTCCACCGCCTCCCCGGAGTGCATAAACTGCCCAAGTGGCAAGTACATCGAAGACGACGCCAGTGATTACTTCCTCCACACGAGCATCAGCTCCTGTTTCGACTGCGAGGCCGGAAAGAAGGCAAACGACCCCACCATGGCTTTGTCCTGCGATGTGACGACCGATTTGTTATTCACCTTTTTGGACTAACCCAAACCCACGTATAAATGACATGCTCCAAAAAACTAAAAGCAACAAAATTAGTTAAGCCCTTGAAAATAGAGGGAGCGAGTGCGGTCGTGTCGCAGGCGAGGAAGGTGGAGGACATTTTGGATTTGTTGGGTTTTGGGGGACGAGGACGGAGAGGAGAGGATGGGTTAGGTGATGACGACTTAGTGCGAGCGGAGATTCGCCTTTGAGATTCGCAGAATAAAAGTTTTTACGATACGACATGTGACTGTAGGGTAGAGACGAGCGTAAATAGAGCATAATGATTAACGAGACCGGGTGTTCCAGAAACTTTGTGAGCGTGGTATGAGGAGATCTCACCTGGAACAGAAAAGGGCCAAAATTGGTCCAAATTCATGGATTTGGGCTGAGAAACGTAGTGATCGATACATCCACTACAGGACATCGCTCTTGCTTCGATCGCACCTCATCAGCCATATCCCCACGTACGACGACCCTCTACCCGCCTCCGACGCTTATATAAAGTAAAAAAGCAAGTCAAAGTTCGAAGTTCTGCTCGTCCCCTCCCTCCTCCTCCCACCATGGAAACCCTCAACGACGACTCGATACTGTACATGTGCGAGTTCATGTTCTTGCCTGATTTCGTGATGTTCAGAGCGGTGAATAGTCGGTTGAGAACGTGAGTTAACAACAAGGAGCTTGTAATGGGAGCGCGGGGAGGACGATGAATGCGATTAAGAGAGAGGACGTAGCCCATGAGGCAGCGAAGTGACGATATGCGTACGTGATCTAATCAAAATCGTGTCTACGCTCCTCCGCCATGATAAGCATTACTCTACGTATTCGTGCTACGTCCTCATACCACGTCCAAAACTCTAACCTTCTCCCAACGCTAAATCCCCCTTCGCTTCGCCTCAATATAGCTGCACAGACAAAGCCTTAATCTACCGCTTGCAGCTGTCGCAGTTCAACCTCCGCCGCTCGTCCAAGCACACGATCAGCGTTCGAACGTCTCAGGATCCTAATAACGAGAACAGTTTTAGTTCTAGCAATCTGAATGACGCTTTGGACGAGGATTCTGATTCAGGTAAAAACCCAGTGTTGTGATTTTCGTTGGCGAGCCAGGGCAAACGAGCAAGTGTGGGGGAGGTGGTGGTACCCCCGTGTGGGGTTGGGTCGCGAGCTTCGCTCGTCCCTCGCTTCTCGCTTCGCTTCCCAATCCTAAACACAACCTCACACAACCCCCCCCAACCCCTCCCCCCAGACGACTCCTCCCTCACCAACTCCCTGAACAAAAACCTCCTGTACTCCCACCTCAAAACTTCGTACTCCACAATCCTAAACTTCTTCTCCTCCTCTCCCACCGCGAAGCCCAAACAGTCCCACTTCAGCCTGAACCTCAGCGACGACTTTAGCCCCTCCTTCCGCCTGATCTCCGGCCGCCACGACAAGCTAGTCTACTTAAGCCGAACAGGTTCAATCTCAACCCTAAAACTAAACCAATACTCCACCCGAACCTTCTCCGTCGAATCTGATTCTGACACCTCAAACTCCCAATCCCCCCAACCATCCCCCCCTCCCCCCCCAACCCCCTAATCCGCACCCTCTCCTCCCCCAACCAAACCTCCAAATGGCTCCCCATCGACACCAAATCCGACTGCACAATCTCCGCCCGCCTCCACCCCGGTTCCACCTCCACCCTAACCGAAATTCGCGCCTTCATAAACGACAAAATATACCGTACAACCGTATCAGGAGAGTTGTTTTTCTGTGATGTTGATGTTGTGAGGAAGGTTGCGCATGTTGTTGTAGGTGAAGGTAGTGTTTGTTTTGGGGGGAATCAAGTTTTAAGTTTTGATATGGAGGAGGTACGAACCTTGGCGTCGTTACGCGGAAGCGGCTGAGAGCTGAGAACGAGCTGATAATGCGACCGTGTTGCTGCTATAGATGATGAGATGCAAGTAACGTCAGTTTCGGCGGAGACGCCGATCTTTTAATGAAGCTGAGAGTTTCTAACACGTCGACGCTTCGCTCCTCCGCTCCTCGCTACGCTCGTCGCAGGTTGAGGACGATAGTTTAATGTTGACTAGTTCAGAACCGGTATCAGGGTTTCAATGTGGTGGACAAGTATGTTGTTTGAATATAGATTTGACTAGTAGTGATAAAGATGAATCGAGGATTATTGTTGGTACGGATAATTGTACAATCGAAATATGGTGTTTACAAAATAACACTAGACTATCGAATATCGCAATAAACTCTTTTTTAAATAACAACGATGATACCAGAACAGGTAACGCGAAATCAATATATATTTCGGGACATAGGAATATTTATGAGTGTGGTTTTTTTACGGAGCATAAGGATGAAGAGAATTGCACGCCTACTTTGACGCATACGAGTCCGAATTTCTTGAAGTTTTGGAAGTATGAAGAGGGGGGGTTTAGGATTGTTACGACTGTTAGGCATTTGTTGCAGGAGAGTACGGTAGATTATGATGGGAGGAAGTTGGCGGTTTTTGGAGTTTTTGGGAAGGAGGTTAGGGGGGAGTATCAGGTGAGGGGGTGGAGAGGAGGAGCGAAGCGACGACAGCGATGAATGCTAGTAGCTACAGTTGCGAGTTACTCCTCCTCATGTCTAACACGGCTCGCTTCGCTCGTTCGCTCTCCGCTCGTCGCAGGAGGAGAGCGCTGTTAAGATTTATCACGTCGTTACTTCGAGCTTCGACGTTAATTTGAGCGAGAGGCTTTTACCGGCGCCCGTCACGAGTAGGGGAGGTGTCATGGACGAGAGGGAGGGGTGTGGGGAGTTGGAGCCTTTGGTTACTTTGAGGAGGTGAGTGTGAGGAGTGAGGGGAGAGGGGAGGAAGTGATGAATTTGAGAACGTTTCTAACTCCAGATTTTGCAGGTTCGTGCAAACTCGACTGTGGCTACCGAGGTACAACAGATTTTTCTCCAACGTATGCACGATGAACGAAAGATACTTAGTCTGTAATATAGGAGCGAGGGGCATAGTGTTCTTCGACTTTGATAACGAGGACGAACGAGAGGATGATGAATAGTGAAGAATTCGAAATAAAAATAACGACAATTTATTAATTTTTATTTCAGTTTCCGGAGAATTCAGTATTGATATGCATCGTCTTATGCTTGCTTTGTGTGCGCTACGTACGCACACATTTTATTCGACTTGTAAACTTTTTTCATATTTTTCATTTTTCCAGAGACATTCCGACAACAAACAGCTCGCTTTCTCGACGTCGATCGACCTTGATCTCACGAGGCTGGAACCAAATAGTGATCTAGTCCCAGATATTCTCCCACAATCCTTGCAAATACGTACGTGGAAACGAAATCCAGCCGATCTAGCCCGCCGCCCAATACTCCCTCCGTTACGATGCCCCCTCACAGTGCTCAAATGGGAGATACCGTCGGCAAGTTGTTCAGTGGCTACGGCTACCGCGAGGGCAAAATTCGTGAAATCCTCGAGCAGACGCCGACGAAGTGCGTCGTGGACTGGTACAACCCTGAAAGCATCTATGTGACGACGGAAGAAATTAGTGCACTGAAGTTCACTGCGCATCAGGAGGAGGAGACGAAGGAGGAGAAGACGAAGGAGAAGAAGGTACCTTCCAAGACCTCGGCTACTCCGTCAAAAACCACAACATCGAAGAAGAGGAAATCGAACAAAATTGATGATGCCGAGATGGACGACATCGATCAGTATAAAATGCCCGACCTCGTCGGTAAACGCATCGCGAAATTCTTCGACGATGAGCTCTTCTACGGCAAGCTCGTAACTCGCGAAAAAGTCACTGCACAGCGCACGGGGATGAACTTGGGCTACCATTATCACGTGGAGTACGATGACATGAATGAGGAGGATATTATTGCGCAAGATGCTAGAGAGTGTATTAGTCTTTACGAGATGGACAAGAAGAATAAAAGTGAAAGCAAAAAACGAACTAGCAAACTAACTCCTCGTAACTTCGCTAACCCATTCCCTTCCTATTCCCATTCCAATCAATAGGAAAAATGTCAACAAAACCATCACCCGCCAAGAAGCCGAAGAAAGTTAAGGAATCGAAGAAGTCGGAGAAGCCATCGAAGCCATCGAAGCCAGCGGCGAAACCTAAACCTCCTTAATCGAAATCGAAATCGAAGCCACCCACATCCACAACCACTCCCACCACCACCACTCCCACCCCCACCACTCCCTGGGCGTCCGGCAGCAACTGGAAGCCCCCAACCGTAGCGGGCTCGCGAAGCAAAACCGCCCACGGCTGCGGCAAGTGTCGCTTCCACCCCGCCGGTTGCAAAGGCTGCATCGCCAACGACGAAACATTCTGGGCTTCCAACGGAGGCGTTCAAGAGAAGCCCGAGGATTCGAAGGAGCTGGTGTGCATGCCTAATAAGAAGGTTATGAGGGAGTTGTCGTATAGGACTGTGGAGGATGAGGAGCAGTATAAATGGGATCAGCTGTTAGCGAAGGTGAGCGACGAAGCGAACCTCGAGGTAACCCCAATTTTTAACCCCCCCCCCACCCCACACACAGCTTCAACAAATCGCCGAAATAGTCAACGATTCCCGCCAATCCCACAAAGGCGGGTACGGTCTAATCGCCAAAAAGAATCTAACCGCCGGTCAAACCTTTGTCGATCCCACAGCCATCCTCGTCGAACGTCCCTCCGACTACGCGAAATCCCACCTAGGGGAATACGACTACATCGCCTTCGGCGCCTCCAACTACTTCCAGCTCCGCGACGAGTACATCCCCCACTCATCTTTCACTTACCGTTTGAACGAAGCGAATCACACGAAAAACGACGGACAAATTCCAAGCGTTAAGTGGAGTACGAATAGAAAGGGAGGAGGTGAGACAAGGCGTCATGAGGAGCGAAGCGACGAGTATCAAGAAAAATTTAAACTAACTCGTCGCTTCGTTCCTCGCTACGCTCGTCGCAGGGAGAGCCCAACTCGGTTGGGAGATTACAAGGGATGTAGTTGAGGGGGAGGAGTTGTTGGGGAGTTATAATACGGGAGGGTTGGGCATTTTTTAACGCGTGTAGAAGATCGACTGGGAGGGAAACGAGAGAATCGAGAGGAGGATATAAAATACAACATGAACACCGATTATTTTATCTGAATTACAACTTTTTATTACATAATTAATAACCCCCCCCCCCGAATCCTACCTTGTATGCTCCGCCTTCCTCCTATCCTCCTCCATCTCCTTTCCCTCCTCAATCTCCTTCTCCTCCTTCAATAAAATCCTCTCCAACTGTTCGTTCATCGTCTTCTTCAAAACGTGACTCCTCTTAATCAACCCCCTCCTCTTCTTCTTATGAAGCAGCAACTCGTATTTTTGGTGGAGGAGCATTATGTTGGGGGGGCAGTTGTCGATTGGGTTGGAGGAGAGGTCGACTTTTGAGAGGAATTTTAACTCGGACATGCGGTCGGGGATCTTTTTTAGGAAGTTGTTATTTAAAAGGCAGGTGTTGAGGACGTGGCAGTCGGCGATTTGGCCCTGGATTGAGGTTAGGAGGTTGTTGTCCAGTCTGGAAGAAGTAGTTGGTTTGGGGTTAGTATATATGTAAGAGCGTCTCGCTCGCCATCGCTACGCTACGCCTCATCTCACCTCAACTCTTGCAGCGCCGGCAAATTAAACACCCCCATCGGCAACACACTCAACTTATTCTTGCTCAACCCCAGCTTCCTCAAATTCGAAAGCGCGCTTATATTCTCAGGCAAATATGTGATCTCGTTCTGCGCGAGGTTGAGCTCTTCAAGCTCGTTTAAGGCGGCGCAGATGTCGGAGGGGAACATTGTTAGGCGATTGTTACGGAGGTTGAGGATTCGGAGGGAGCTGAGGGATTTTACTTCGAAGGGGATGAAAGCCTGTGGTGTGGGAGCAAGCAAGCGTGGTAAGAGTGCATGAAGAGGTGAGTGTGGTGAGTGTGGTGAGTGTTGCTCGTATTTTCGCAAGCGAGAAGAATGACCGAGTCGAGATGGGAAAGCTCGCACACGAGATGGAGCGCGATCGCGTACGGAAGGAACGTCACTCCCAACGCTAGGCAGTCTCACTAGGAGAAGATCGGCGGCGTTGAATACACGAAGGAGAGCCTCAAGGCCATCAAATTTTACGGCAAAACGAGGGGAGTGATTGAGATGGGCGCCGGCAATGGCCAGTGGAGCAGAAAGTTGCGCGAGGAATGTCTGGACATTGTTTCCTTCGAAAACATAAGCGGTCTCCCCTTGAACCTCAACCTCTACCACAACCGAACCAAGCCCAACACGGATTTCTTTTACCAGCAGCTTCGGAAAGCTGACGAGTCAATCCTCCGTGAAAGGTAGTATGTACATGCATGTTGTAGTTTAATTCTTGTTCAATTCTTGCCGGCTACAAACCCTACACATTTCTTCCGTCCTCTTACCAAATTCATTGAACCCATGTTCAGCTTGATACCCCCGTGCCTTGCCTTACAGTCAGCAATGGCTCCAATAATCTCCTTCGTGGGCTCTATCAAACCCGCCAATGCTACATTAGCAAGATCAGTGTCATCGTCGGCCCCCTCTACCGGCGCTATCTCCTGCTCGAAGGATGTGGCCGATTTGTAGTCCCTGCCAGACGTAGACATGAGAGTGTTGCGACGTGAAGAATTCTGACCCAAAGAGCTTCTAGCTGTTGGAGAGAACAGAAACTCCTCTCTGGCAAACCTTTACAACCCCTATACCACCCACAACGTCCATCCCAAACCTAAAAAACAAAGCACAGGGCTCTTCCCTAACAACCACCTTCATATCTGATATCTGCCTGCCATGAACTTCCCTTCAGAACATCAAAACGACCGCTCCGCAATCCGCGCTCGTCAAAAAGCCTACCTCGCGTCCTTAGACGCTCAAGTCAGTCAGCTGAACAGGAAGAAAGCGTTGGATGATGTGCAGGATGGGCACTTTGTTAGGAATTTGCCGGCTACGCCGGACGAGATGTTGAATGGTGTTTTGTTGGCACCGTTACCGCCTGTTGATGGCAAGAGAGGTGAGAGCTTGTGACACAAGGATGGGACGAGCAAAGCAAGCAAGGAAGGGGCTCAGCCAAAACCACTGCTCAACCAAGAATTCTAACTCGTCGCTTCGCTCCTCGCGCCCCCCCCCACCCCCCCCCACTCCCCACAGGCTCACCACGTGGAATCGGAAAGGGCCTGAAGCAGTTGCAACAAGCCAACAACCCGAATGTCCGAAACGGTCGCCTCCGATACGGCAAATCATACGAGTCAGGAGTCTCCCAAATCATCGGAGGTCTTACGGACTATGAGGATGGGCCGGAGGTGGAGATTAGAGGAGGGGAGAAGAACTTTAATAAGGAGTTGGCGGAGTACCTTATGGGACCACCGCAGAAGAATAGTAATCAGAGGGACGGAGGGAATATTAATTTGAACTACGCCAACGGTAACAATATGATGGTCAATGCCGTGTCCGAGCAGGTGAGGAAACCTCGCGAGGACGAGCTGGGCGTATAAATTACGCTCCTCGTATTAAGAACATTCTATACTAGCTCCTCGCATCAACATCATTATAAACTAACTCCCCCCGCTTCGCTCCTCCCCCCTCTCTCCCCCTCCCCTCCTCAGCTGAACAAGTTTAGCGTCAACCAGCACCGCACCGAGTCGACGATCACGTGGTTGACTGAGCAGCTCCAGAGGAACAGGACCGACTCCTCCAAGCACACCAAGATGCTCGTAGACCAGCACACGAAGGACGCCGAGAGCCTCGCCGCGTTGAGGGATCGCCTTCGCGTTGCCGAGACGGAAATTCTGGAGAACAGGGCTTGGAGGGCGGAGTTCGAGAGGAGGAAGGCGAGAAACTAAGAGGAGCGAAGCGACGAGCTTGGAATACGTCAATTCCGTTCGTCACTCGACTGCGCTTGTAGCTACTATCACCGCCACACAATTCTAACTCGTTAACATGAATCTTTATGCGACTCGCAACGCTCGTCACAGAACGAAGGGGTCGAGAATTCAGCCAGCGCGGCTATTGCGGAGCTCAAGGCTAGGGAGGAGGACTCCAAACTTAGGCAGCAGAGCGAGGAGAATAGGAGCAGGAGGATGGCTGAAGCGCTGACTGAGCTGACTAGCAGGATGGAGGACGTCAGGCAAATGCAGGCCAAGCTTGAGGACGACGTCCAATCCCGCCTCGGCACCGTTGAGAACAGCGTGGTTCAGCAAACTGACAGGCTCGTCAACATGGTTGACAGAGAAAGCGATCACGTCGTCTCCCAGCAGTCGATGGCGGAGGGGAATAACAGCAACATCGTCGATTTGCAGAACTCGTTGAAGCAGGTTATCACTAGGTTGGCGAACGAAGAGGACAGCAGGAGGCAGTTGGAGAGGTCGTTGATTGAGGTTCAGAACGAGAACAGGTGCGAACGAGACGAGACGAACAAAGTTAAATTTACTGTTAAATTCACGCCACCACTAACACGCACACACACACACACTCAACCCTACGCAGGAGACTCATCAAGAAGGAGACGGACACGCTTCACAGCCAGATCCTCGCGGAGGCGTCGGCTCGTCGTGAGGGCACCTCGGAGGTGGACGAGAAAAACAGGTTCCTCGGGCAAATCATCGAGGAGAGGGAGAAAGCCAACATCGGCATGGTGGAGGAGAGGATTCTGAGACTCGAGAGGGCCGCCGAGGGAAGCGACGCGGTCAGGAAGAAGCAGAACGAGGCGAGGGAGAAGGAAGCGAGGAAGTTCTTCAACGACATTGCGGCCACCGCCAGGACAGAGACCGACACGATGAAGGCCAGGCACGAGGCCATGACCGCCCAGACCGTCGAGCAGCTGCGAGAGCTCAGCCACGAGGTCGTCCAGATCCAGGAGACGACAAGGAAGGCCGAGAAGAGGTGAGCAAAAATCGTACGATATATATATCTTCACCACTAACACAAGGCCTTAGGATCGGAGAACTCACCGCGGGGTCGCTCCAGGGCATCAGCACCGCCATGGAGTCCGGCATGAAGCAGTTCCAGCAGGACGTCAAGGAGATCAGGGAGGTGCTGAGCGCGGAGATCACGGCGAGGAGGAACGGCAACGAAAAGGTGATCAAGAGGGTGGAGGATGTCGAGTTGAAGGAGGAGAGCGCGCTCAGCGAGCTCACCGAGCTGCTGGGCACCCAAGTGAGGCGCCTGCAGGATGAAATCGAGGCCATTCCGGCCATGATCGAGCAGGCCAAAGTCGACGCCAAGGTCTTCACCACGGACGAGTGCGAGAAGGTCAAGAGCGAGCTCTACTTGGAGATCAAGGAGGTGAGGCACCACGAGGAGCGAAACGACGAGCTGGGAATATAACAATTACGTTCTTAATGAGTCTCAATGAGAACTCCATGAGGAGCGAAGTGACGAGCATTAAGAATATGCTAAACTAACTCATCGTCGCTTCGCTCCTCCGCTCCTCGCTACGCTCGTCGCAGATTGTCAAGAGGATGGACGACCTGTCGCAGCACGTCGAGGACGTCCGGGCCGAGAGCAAGCGCGCCAGGGAGCACTTGGAAGTTAACTTGCAGAGGATGAACACGCATTTGGTCGACGTTGACACCATGAACAAGAAGGTGGAGCTGAAATTGAGCGAGGAGGTCATGGAGAGGGAGAGTCACGTGCAGAAAGTTAACGCTGAGCTCACCAACGCGTTCACGGAGGAGCGAATGGAGCGCGAGAAGGAGGACCAGACACTGAGTGAGAAGGTGAGGCGCCACGAGGAGCGAAGCGACGAGCTGGGAATGGGAGGATTACGCGAGTTACCGTGAGGAGCGAAGCGACGAGCATTAAGAGTATTCTAAACTATCGAGGAGCGGAGTGACGAGATTTCGAACGCTACGCTCCTCGCATTAAGAGTATTCTAAACTAACTCGTCGCTTTGCTCCTCGGCTCGCTTCGCTCTCCCCCCCCCCATCGCAGATCAGCGAGGTTAACCTCATTCTCATTGAAAAGATCGAGAGGGAAGACAATGACAGCTACAACAAGAGCAAGCAAGAGATGTTCGAATTGGGCGTGGCGTGCCAGGAGGCCAGGACGAAGCTGATGGAGCAGGTGGTGCAGGAGGCCGAGAACATGGACCAGACCATCACCGCCACTCTGAGGAAGGAGATTGCCGACTCCGTGATCGTCGGAAAGGTGTGAAGCCGCGAGGAGCTAAGCGATAAGCTGGGAATGCGATATCTGCGGTCGCAACTTAGCTACGCTAGTTCCAGCGTCAAAGTTGACGCCGTTTTCATCGTTACGCAAATCTAACACATTAACTACAATCTTCATGCGGCTCGCTACGCTCGTCGCAGAGCTACGCCGAACAGGTCAGCCAGGAGAAGACCAGCCACCTCCACGAGACCATCGAGATCGTCCGCGAGGGCCTCACGAAGCAGTGCAACAGCGTCAAGGAGAGCCTGGAGCTGGAGGTCGACGTGAGGACGGGGGACATCGCAAAAGTGAAGGAGACCGTGGGAGAGGAGGTCAGGCGACTCGGCGTGTCCATCGACGCGCTGAAGCTGGCCCTGGACAGGGAGAAGGAAATGGAGGAGGAGGAGAGGAACAAGATCCTGCAGGAGATCGTGGACGCGTGCAACAGGGTCGAGGCGATCATGGGCCAGAAGTTAATCAGCGAGGGCAGGAGCATCAGGAGCCTGATCAAGGCGAGCGTGGCCGCAGAGGCCAGCGAGAGAATGTCGGAGGTCAACGACGCCAAGCAGCTCGCCGAACACCGGCTGCTGCACGAGAAGGACGCCCTGGTCACCGCGGACGCGAGGGACAAGGAGTTCGTGCTGATGAAGGCGGCCGAGTGGGTGGACAACGAGAAGAGCGACAGAATGAAGGTCGACCAGAGCCTCCAGAACGAGATGGACGTGAGGAGCGCTGCCGTTGCCGCCAAGGAGGAGAGTAGGGAGGTCCTGAGAATGATCGGCGACCAGATCCAGGACACCGACATGCTAAACAGGCACAGGGAGGTCGTCTGGGACATCAGGAAACTCAGGAAGTTCGCCATCGAGGTCAAGACGGATTTAGGAGTGCTCAAGAAGGAGAGCGAGAACGAGGATTTAGTGTTGGGCGGAAGGCTGGATAAGGAGGTGGAGGACAGAATTAGTGGAGACGCGAAATTGGAGAAGGAGCTGGAGGAGAAGATGGCGAAGGAGGTCGAGGACAGGATTGGGGGAGACACGGCGCTGAGGGAGGGTTTGGACGAGGAGGTGACAAAGAGGACCGAAGAGGTATTGAGACTGGACGGCAGGGTGGATAACCTGTGGGAGGAGAAGGAAGTTTTGGAGAAGGACCTTGGCAAGACCATCGAAGCCACCGCCAAGGGTTTGAACAGGGAGGTGGCTAGGAGACTGCAGGAGGACGCAGAGGTCAGGGAGGAGGAGCTCTGCAGGGAGGGAACCGAGAACGCCATGCGGTACATCGTGGACAAGATCGTGGGGAAGATGGAACAGGACGAGCAGCTTGAGGTGCTGGGCAAGATTGAGACCAGGTGAGGAGACAAGGCTTTGTCATGAGGAGCGAAGCGACTTGTTGAGAACAAGTTATTTGGGGTTTGTAGTTGCACTATTTTTGTTGAACAAACAACTCTAACACACCAATCGTTCATTTTCGTGCAGGTTCGACGTGGTGAACGACAGGCTCAAGAGGAACGTCGCCCACGCCATATCAGTGGCAGAGGACAACTTACGCGCCGCAAAGGAAACCATCAGAATCGACAACGATGCGGAGCACAGGGACATGGTGCAGCTGGTTCGGGACGAAACTGGAGCCATCAGGGGCGACGTGGCCAACATGCTCGGAGAGATTGAGACGGCAGTGAAGGGAGCCGAGGGGAGCGTCATCACTTTGGACGAGAAGACGAGCGAGACCTTCAAGAAGCAGGAGGAGGTGAGTCACCACGAGGAGCGAAGCGACGAGCTGGGAATATAACAATTACGTTCTTAATGAGTCTCCATGAGGAGCGAAGCGACGAGCATTAAGAATATGCTAAACTAACTCATCGTCGCTTCGCTCCTCCGCTCCTCGCTACGCTCGTCGCAGCTCATCAAGGGGGCAGAGGAGAAGGTCGAGGAGGTCAAGAAGTCCGTGCAGGAGGAAGTGAAGAAGGAGATCGAGGAGAAGATCAAGGGAGCCGAGGAAAAGGTCGAGTCGGTGAAGAAGGAGATGGAGGGTAGTCTGGAGAAGATGGGCGAGGAGTGGGGCAAGGAGAGAAAGGCCAGGGAAGAAGTCGTGAAGGAAGAGTCAGAGAAGGCGGCCAAGAACTTAATCGAGGCAGAGATCAAGACCATCACCGACAAGATTGATCACCTGGAGAGGGAAAAGACGGGAATCGATTGGGACGCGCTGAGGAACAAGGGCGGGGTTACAGGAGGGGGGGAGAAGGGAGGGCCAGAGGAGGAGAAGCCGTAGCGTAGCGTAGGGTTTGGTGTAAACTGATTAATGAAAACATTGTACTACTATTACTATTCAAAAAGGTTGTTAGTTGCGTGTTTATTACGTTTACGTTTATATTCTTCTACAGGTGAACCTTTGACCCACAAATCGTGTTGACGTTGTCGTAGTGATGCTCGCACCAGTATCCCTTCTTTTCCATAAACGTAACCAACTCATTTCTATCTAATTTATTGCTCTCAATTGTCCACACTCTAACTGGAACCTCCTCAAAAGGGTACAAATTGAGGATAGCAAGCTCCACCCCCTCAACATCAAGCGAGAAGTAATCAATAGAAGTGTAAGACTGCTCCTTGAAAATTTTACTAAGCGTGGAAGTCCGAACCTCGTGGTCTACGAACGGAGGGGAGTTATGCTCACGCATGAGCTTGTCCCACTCCGCGTCGGTGCGGAAGTCGTGGAGACCACTGTGACCGTAGAGGTCCCCTGAAGGGAACTCCCGGAAGATTGTAGAAGACTCTTTGTTGCTTACAACGGCGTTGATGTTGGTGCACTTGGGACGGTTTTTTTCGAGGAGCTTGTAGTTGCTAGGACCTGCTTCGATGCATAGGCCCGTCCACCCGATTGATTCCAGCCAGTTGGAGTTGCTGTTCACGCCGTCGTTCGCGCCCATCTCGACGAAGGTGTGACCGTGGGGGAGGAGGGTGACTACGCGGTCGGTTATGCCGCGTTCACCGTGGCCGTGGCGGTTGGAGAACATTCGGGTCACGCTGGAGGAGGAGGGGCTGAGGACGGTGAGGAGGAGGCAGAAGACGACCGCTACAACGATCAGCTGTTGGGGGGTGGGGCCGGCCATCGTGTGTTGTTGGGGGATTGGGGGATCGGGAAAGAGTTGTTTTGTTGTGGGGAAAGGGAAGAGGAGGTGGTTTGGGATGCGTGGCGGTTGGGGAAAGTTGTTGTCGTTAGGTGCGGAGAGTTTGGGCAGCGGCAGCGGTATGGAATGAGGAGGGGATCAGGTATAGTGATAGGCCAGGTGAAACTAGAGGCGACTGGAATCTTTGGTAGAAATACAATATCAATACGCACGCTACCAAGTTCGTGTTAAAACCACCGCTTCTTTGACACCAGGGAAGCCACTTCAAATAAATCCCCACTTGTGTCGTGTCCGATCAGCCTAATGAGCTTGATTATGAATGTCGTGCCAATTTTGGCGGAGGATTTGACGACTTCGACCTCCTCTCCAGCTGCCTCTGTGGCGGTTGACGAATTCATGTTCACGAAATACTTTAAGAAGTTGCTTGTTGGGTTCGTTCAGGACGATACATTGACGACGTTGAGACTAACGACGAAGGAATGGAAGCCCATGGCGGAGGAGGTTGTCGCTGCAGGGGTGGAGAGCTGCGAGATTATTGTTCACGGTGTGAAGGATGTAAGCAAGGATGACGCCGAGGCATAAGGGAAGAGGCTTGCGCTTGCAACGCGGGCGAGCATCCTTCTGAACATTACGAAGATCGGAGATCATGAATGCATGTAGGCCGAGAATTTCATCATTGTTAATATCCCCGAAGGCGTTGAGAGCATCGGTGTATATATACCTTCCA
>BLQM01000146.1:20810-32727 GCA_012489335.1 Triparma laevis f. inornata
CTTCCCGTCAGCGTTGTCAATGCCGTAGTGCTTGCAGATGTCCTCGCACGACTTTGAGGCGTTGAAGACGGTGGCAATCTCGTTCATGGCCGCCTGGAACAATTCCTCGTACCACGTCGCTTTGGCGAGCTGGTACTTCACCTGTTCAGGGAGGGGGAGGGCGGAAGGCGGCGGCGTCTGCTCCTTCACGTCGATATCTTTCACCTCCTCGAACGGCTTGTACCTCTTCGAATCCGTAGTCTTGTACTTCCTCATGACCACCGCAATCAATTCACCCAGCCTCTTCGCTTGGTCTCCGCAGAAGACCTTCAGTTGGTCGAAAGTAGCCTGGGCGGAGGTTACGCCGGCAGCACCGAGCTCGCCGAACATCTTGGTCTGCAGCACGGTCGCCTTCTCGCGAGCGGTGTAGTCAACGATGCCGGCCATGGCGCTTTTGTTCTTTTTCAGGGTCGCTTTCTTCTCGTCTACAGCGGCCTGGATGGCGGACTCGGTGTCGTCGCAGGCTTTCATTTCTTCGGCTGTGAGCAGCTCCAGCATGTCGACTATCAGCTTGGGAGCAAACTCCGCCTTGGCGTACTCAAGCGAAGTTTTCGAGTCAATCGTGGCTTCGGGGAGAGTCTGAACGATGATTTTTACGAAGACAGGCTTATCGAAGTAATGCTCGAAGGGCGTTCTAAAGTTAGGGAGGAAATTGAAAGGAGCTTCAGGGTCGTTAGTGAGGGCCGCTTCAGCCGCTGTGACGTCGTTCCTGATTAAAGCTCGGGTAATGGGCTGAGGAGGATTGTGTTAGCAATTGGACTGAGGGTGAGACGCAAATAATTAAACTCACCATAGACTCCCATTTTTGGTTAGAGACTACCCACTGTAATAGGAGATGTTAGATATTAATTAGAAATTGAGAGCGAAGGGGGGACGTTGGGGGGGGCATATTTTTTCTTCTTCTTCTTTCTTTCTTTTGAGGGGGGACGGACGTACCTGAGATTGGAGGTAGGCGACTACTGTGTCGTTGTCTTCTACGTTAATATTAGAGGGGACTAGCTTGGAGCAGCCGTAAAAGACATCGTAACCAAGCTTTTGAAGTGAGTCCGGGATAAACATCGATGTTAGGTTTGAGCAATTTCCGAAGGCCCATTCACCTAATTCTTGAAGGTTTGTATCGCGTAGATCGACTTTTCCTAGATTGGAGCAACGACTGAAGGAGCCATCACCAATTGATATTAAAGACTTTGGGAATCTTATATCGGTTAAATTACTGCAGCCACCGAAGGAATGTTGAAGGATATGTGTAATGTCTTCAGGAAGATGGACTACAGTTAGGTTTACGGCGTAGCGACATTTATGTTCTCCGACCTGAGTAATATTGAGAAGAAAGGTTAAACTCCTTACTTGCTTCATAATTTCCTTCCTAGCTTCAGATTCAGCTTCATCATAACTAATGTTCTTTCCATCAACAGTCAGCATCGTCAAATCCTCCACCTCTGACATGTTTTACCGATCAAACACGTCTTTAGGGAAATTGTTTATTTGGGGCGGGAAGGGGGGTCGGGGGAGTGTGAAGCTTTCAAGACCAATCAGATCTAATGCCCCTATGTAGAGAGAGTACGAAACTGAGCGTGTAGAGAGTAAAAAACGAGCGAGTGTGGGGGACTCCAGATACGAAATCTTTCAGAAGCTTTTTCCTTCGAATTGAAATTAATAGCAACGTGAACAGACGGCTCCTATATTTCGGTCACTTGGGTTATTTCACCTTCGCGTAAAATCGTAATACCCAACTCCCGGGCGGAGATCAAACAATACAGGACTGCAATCTAACTAGGTGTCGCCCAAGCCTTGGGAACTCAGCCAAGACACTTGTTTATCCAACCTACTGTTCGAATTCCCCGCCACCCGTTCCAGCGATGGAATCACATCTACCCCCTCCCCCTCCAGCAAAAGAAAAAGCTTCCTCAATGCCGTCTCCCTCCGCCCTGGACTCCACCCTCATCAAACTCCTCCAACTCGCAGCCAACCCAGGATCCAATCCCAAATGGGACACCATAACAATCGTCAACGACACCCCAATAAGGCGCCTGATGAACGTGCCCTATTCTCCTCCCATCTCCGCTGACCCCATGCAAAAGCTCGACATCTACTTTCCACCTACTCATCCCGCGGGTACGAATGATCCGAGCGAACGAGGAAGTGTAGGCGGACAACTAGTTAAGTAATCATAATTATAATATCACTAACAGAGCTCGCTGGTTTTTGTTCGTTTCGCCGCAGTTAATCTCCCATCCAACCTGACCTTCCTACCAACCCACTCCCCCCCTAACCCCCTCCCCGTCCTCGTCCACATCCACGGCGGCGGCTGGGCTCGGGGTGGAAAAGCGACCTGGGCGCACGGCGCACCTAGGTACGAAGTCGCGACGAGCGAAGCGAGTAGAGTACGCACGTCTATGAACTCGGTGCTTCGCTCCTCGCTATGAATACGATTCTAGCAAGGGTAATGCGACGATACTAGAAGCATTTTATACTAACTCGTCGCAGCATCTGCAAAGCTCTATGTGCGCAAGGCGTGATAGCTATAAGCGTAGGGTACCGATTAGGTACTTACCCGCATTTCGTTGATGATGCTGCGATGGCTGTTGGTTGGGTGAGGGAGAATATAGCTTCACTCGGCGGCGACGTGAACAATGTATATCTCTCCGGCCACTCCGCCGGCGCTCACATAGCGTCTCTGATGACCGTTCGACATGAGAGGTTCCTCAAGCCTCACAATGTCCCCCCTTCTTTTATCAAAGGCTTGATGCTAATTTCCGGCGTTTACAATCTATTCGCTCCCTTGAGCAAGGCGCTGTTGGACGTGAAGAACAAAGGCTTCGTGCTGTTGTACGTTCTGCCCTCCTTCGGTTTAGATCGTACTCTCCGGCGTGAAGCTAGCCCGCTCATTTTATTGGAGCCAGATACAGACGTCGGTCTTGCGGGGAAGGTCGCAATGGCCGCTGGCGCAAAGGGGTGGAGCGTCCCGTCCCT
Source organism: Triparma laevis f. inornata (assembly GCA_012489335.1). NCBI lineage: Eukaryota > Bolidophyceae > Parmales > Triparmaceae > Triparma > Triparma laevis. The sequence goes on from BLQM01000146.1 coordinate 23,823, forward strand.
GCAGAGTTGGAGCGCGGACCCAGCGGAAGTGGAGAAGGTGAGAAACTGCGATATGAGGCTCCATGAGGAGCGAAGCGACGAGTTTCTTTATCTTCATAACTAGCACGCGAGCGGTAGCGAGGATTGAAGCGACAGCGAGGAGCAATATGACGAGTTTTCTGCTGCCTTTACCTCTCTGCTCATTCGATGGTTTGCGCCACCACTTATGCAATTCACAACTCTAATTATGCTCGTCGCAGGAGAGGGGGCTGAATAAATACGCCGCGGAGGGCTTGACGCTCAACCAAACAGAGTTACCGCCATGTTTGGTGTTCAACTGTCAATTTGATGTTGGACTACAATCAGACGGGGAGAAAATGTCCAAGGCGCTGAGCAAGTACACTGAGTGTAGATACGTCTATGTGGAGAAAGCTGACCACGGCAGCGTATGTTGGACAGCCAAGACTCATAAAGAAATGGTGGACTTCATGTTCAAAAATTATAAAAGTTAAGCCTGAAAAGTGGTTCTCTTAAAAAAAATGTATGTCTTACTGTCTTACTTTCTTCTTACATTGCTTAGGGGTAGTTGAATTCATGGTCAGGGTCAGAGTTTTCGGAGATGGAGTCGATCTCTTAGAGAAAGTCGATTTCTCCTCCCTCATCTTCATCGTCAGCGTCTTCAGCTCCCTCCTCATCTTCCACGTCTTCCATGTCTTCGTCTTCATCCTCATCCTCATCCTCATCCTCATCCTCATCCTCATCCTCATCCTCATCCTCATCCTCATCCTCATCCTCATCCTCATCCTCATCCTCATCCTCATCCTCATCCTCCTCTTCACTCTCGCTAAAATCCCTAATAAACCAATTAATAGCTTCCTCCCTCTCCGTAATCCTCAACGTCCTCAAACCAACCCCACTAATCAACCCTTCAACCTGCTCCAAATCGATACCCTTACATCCGTACATCGCCAGGGTGGTTAACGTAGGGATTGAGGTTAGTGTAGGAAGGAGGGAAGACGTGCAACGGGTGTTCGAGAGGTTGAGGGATGTAAGTGGTAGATTCGAGAGGTAGCTCCCCCCTTTATCAGTAATCATATCATTCTGACTCAAGTTAAGCTCCTGTAAACCTTCAATCTTCGACAAAGCCTTAACCCCCTTATTCCCAATCCCCCCTCCACATATCTCCAACCCCTAACGACGAGCGTAGCGAGGAGCGGAGGAGCGAAACTCTGACATATTAGAATTGGGTGGCTTGTACGTTTAGACTAAAACTACTGCGCTACGCCTCACTTCGTGCTTAAATGCCTTCCGTTCTTGGCTCATCGCCGTTCGCTCCAAGACTGCATCACTCACCTTCAAGGTTTTAATCTCCGAAATCAATTCACACCCACCGTCGGTTATCCTACTCGACGAAACGCGTAGCGAGGAAACGCATAACGATTTAAGGTAAGATGAGTTAGAAATCAATTATTCACAGTGACGTTCGAAGCCACGTTAGCGAACGACGCAAGTCTCACCTACTACTGAACAAATCCAAATGTACTAAAGGCATATGAATTAAAAATGTGAGTGTTAAATCGTTCACATCGCGAGAATCGAGGTTTAAGGTTGTTAATGATTCACAGTCTTTAAGAGAGTGAAGCCGGGTTATGGGACAGTAGAATAATGATATTTCTTGGAGGTCGTGTAAATCCTTTAATTTCGAAATAGTACTCGTACCGATTTCAGTGTCGCTAAGGTCTAAACTTTGGAGATTGGGGGATTTTTCGAAGAGCTTTAAACAGCCGAAGTCGGTGATTTGGCAGGAGTCGAGGTTGATGTGGGTGAGGTCGGGGAGGGAGAGGGATGCGAGTTGAGCGGAGGTTGTTGATGTGAATTTTAGGTTTAGGGTTTGGAGAGTCTGTAGGGAGAGCGAACGAGCGAGCGAACAAGGACGCGTTAACGTTAGAAAATTAACGGGTCGTGTTTAACGTGAGTTTAAGCCAATTATTTTGTTATTACCTGAGACTGTCCTCCATTCCTCATCGGCATTCTAATATTCGACAAATCCAAATTCCTCAACTGCGACGACGCGTAGCGAGGAGCGGAGGAGCGAAGCGTCGACGAGTAAGAAATGAGCGGCGACGAAAGCAGTGTCGACGTTGAGACTTGAGCTTCTGGCAAGCGCTGAATTTCGAATGGAGATATCACGTTCTCGCATCGTCGCTTCGCTCCTCGCAAGTTCTCACCTTAGGTAACCCCAAAACCCTCGTAACCGCCTCTCCCCCAATCCCCGTCCCACTAACATCCAAAAACTCCAAATTACCAAACGCCTCAAAATCACATAATGATGTTATACTAGTTCGGGATAACCGTAATGATATTAAAGTATTCGCAGACGAAGTATTAGAAAGTCTTGACACGAAATCCTCCGTAATATCCTTACACCAACCTAATCCTACTTCCTCCAACCCTTCCCAACCCTCAAAAACCTCCGCTAAACAATCATCAACACCAGTACAACTACATTCAATTTTCCTTACCCCCTTTAAATCCTTCAGTAATTTCAATCCCTCCGTACCGATTAAACTACATTTCTCAAAGTTTAGAGTATGTAGACTATTTAAATGGCTTATAGAAGGTAGGAAGTCGGGTTTAAGAGAACGGCAGGAACGGAGGAGAAGAGTGTGGAGGGAAGTTGACGCGGAGAGAGCGTGAAGACCGAGACCGGTTAAGGTTGAACAACCTGATAAATTACAATACTGACGAAAAAATCAAAAGTTAGATTTTCGTGCACTAATGCGTGTACGGCACGCGCGTAAAATCTTACCTCGAGAACAGGTAAACTCTCTAACCTCAATAATCCTTCATCAGTCAAACTAAAACATTCTCTTAAATCCAAATGAGTGAGAGTCGATTGTGGTTTGGGGGGAGGGAGGGGAGTGTAATCTGAGAAAGGGGAGGAGAAGGAGTCGGTGGAATCGAGGGAGGAAGTACGGGAGGTGTCAGTTAGTTCGGCGTCAGGGATGAGATCATCGGGGGTGGGATCGTCTGATCCTACGAACTGTTGCTTTTTAGAGTTAGACAAAACGTTTTCTGCGAAATTTAGTGCTCTTTCATTTCTCACCTCCTCCAACCATGTATCCCTAACCCCTCTACTCCCTCCAAAATCCAACCTCTCAACACCCAACCTCCTAATCCCCCTCAATGTACTCCTATTAAGTGCTCCTTTATTCTTAATCAAACATTCCATTATTGAAGAGATTATATGGGGAGGTATTATGTTGGGCGGGAGGGGGGAGTAGAGGGGGAGGGAGGTGCAGAGTGTTGTTATGCAGAGTTCAAGAAGTGGGGGAGGAGTGGTGGGAGTAGTAGGGGTAGGGGGAGGGAGAGAGAAGATTGAGGGAAGGAGGGAGTCAGGGATCTGGGGGAGGGGAGGATGGGTTAGGGTGGATTTTAATGTCGCAAGAGTAAGGTAAGTGATTCATTTACCTCTTGATCGAAAGAGTGGCGGCGGTAATGGATTCGAGATGGAGTCTGAGGGAGTGTTAGTGAGTGGTAGGGAGGTTAAACAAGTTTTTGGCACGGGGGAAGGACGAGAGTTAGAATAAAATGGTGAAAACCAAACGTTCTGCGCACTTCGACCAAAATTCTCGAAGACTGTTAAACTTCCTTTCCACGCGCGGATAGAGCACAGCACCTACCGCCAGCTCCGGAGTTGTAGGTTTACTGCTGCTAGCTCCGCCCATCATTTCAACGGGGTACGATTTTAGCTGATTATTGGGAAATTAGATGCCAGCGAAACGAGTTTGAGATTTTGAGGGAAGGAGACAATCGTAATATTTTGGGAGGTGCTATTTTGGCTAATGAAACATCGTTAAATTCTTATTTTTTTACTACCTATCGATGACAATGGTATCGCGGCCCGATTGCGCACGTTTTGACATTTCCACTAAACACTGCCTCTAGCCCCAATCCCCCTTAGTAACCGCCGCATTGTCTTCCCTCCTCATACACCTGCTCGAAGAAAGCACAAAAAGATAGTGTTAGAAAAGATCTCAAACCCCTAAAACCCACAACCAACACATAACGTCAACTCCAACCACTAAAAAAACATCAGACTATTAAAATTGCGAGTAATATCAGAGCCTTAAAATCTCAGCTTTCCATTTTAGAAAGCAAGGCGAGAGGTCGGCATATCATAAGACCGTCGTGAAATAGTTTGCATATGGGATCTCATCATTTGTTTATTTGGGGGGTGTGTGGTGGAAGGTTTTGTGGAAATGAAAAGTGGTGGGGGAACTTACCGTAGAATGGGAGGAGAGGACAGGAGGAAGGGAAGCAGTGAACGAACTAAAATACGTCTTTTCACTCTAAATCGTTCTCGAACCGGTATCTTCTACACTAACTCAGGCTTGAACAAAATCACGAGGTAGTGGCAGGAGCGGGTTTCATGAGCAATTGGACTTCCGTTGCGAGCGGGCATCGGCCACCGATGGACGTCCGTCCGATTTTGAGTTCTTGGTAGCTATAACGAGTTTCGCGCGGTATTCATGTTATTGACGATAGATAATATGACATTAAAACCGACGGGTGCGTTTTTTCGACTTGTTAAGCCAACGTGTGTGGCGTTTGAGCAACATGAAGTCAACTTTTTTTCTAAGGATTTCCACAATTTTCAGAAGAAATCCTCCATTTCGCATCCGCTCGCTCTCTCCAAACGCTCTCCTGCAAAGATGTCCTTTTTCCGCCCGCTCGCCCGCTCCCTGTCCTCTCATCTCCGTAGAAACCAATTTCTCAGCGCTCGATTATCCATCGAGCGCGCACCCCGTGCTCGTCTTCATCTGTTCAATGCTCTCTCAAACGTCCGATACATGACTACCGAATCGAAGAGCGAGGAGGGCAGTGATGTTTCCAACCCTGTGTCCGTCGAGAAGGTGAGACGAGAACATGGAGGGAGCGGGATTCGGCACGTTAAAATTATCGGCGTTCCCTCAAGATCAAAAACTCCAAAACCAATACCCCAAACTCAACCAACCAACCCACTAACACAACCCCCACCCCTACCATAGCTCCCCCACCCCTACCACACTCTCTTCTCCCCTCCTCCTCACCCGCCTCCCCCCGTCCTCTCCTCCCCCCTCTTCCTAACCTTCACCAACCTAGTAACGACAACCCTGCACCAGATTTTCTCCCCCCTTCTTCCCGCCCCCCTAAAAATCTCCTACGAAGCCTACCTCGCCTCCCGCCTAATCGGTGGCTACATAGACGAAGAAGGCGACGGCGCAACTTTAGGCCACGAATACTTCAAATCCGACTTCATTGAAGGAATAGAAAACGTCTACTCAACAATTACAACCTTAATATCAACCCACGAAACCCACCCAAGCGTCGACAAAACTTTAACCAAACTCTTAACCGACGAAACCTACGAAAAGGTGTCCATCAAATACTCAAAAGTCTCCAAAGTCGTCATAACAGATTACGATATAATAATGGGCTTAACCCGAGAGAACTGCGACATCTCTTTATCCCAAATACCAACGCATCCCTGGGCTACGGAGGTGGTGGATCAGACGAATGTGTCGTCGAAGATTAACGTTGATTCGGGTTCGAGCATGTTCTATGGTTCTACGAGGGTGTACACGCCGAAGGCGGGGAAGGATGAGGATAGTCAGGAGGTGAGCCGAACTGCGAGGACGAACGACCAGCGAGGACGTCGAACGCGACGAGCTGGGAATACGCGATGATTGCACGCGACGAGCATTAAAAACATCATAAACTAACTCCCCCCTCCCTTCCCCTCCTCGGCTCGCGTTCGCTCGCCGCTCCTCACTGCATGGGTCGTCTCGCAGGTTTGGGAGAATCATGTTAATAATGTTAATGAAGGTTTAGAGGGTATTACTGTTAGGGTCACATGTCATGTTTGCGTTGAAGGGGAGAAGGTTTTGAAGGGGGAAGAGGAGATTGAGAGCGGTGGATGGCATAGCGTGATTGTGGAGGGAGTGGTTAATAGGAGGGGAGACGGAGAGGTGGAGTGGAAGGTTGTTGATTTTGATAATGTATTGGGAGGAAATTATTTTGGATAGCAATACTGTAATAAAATACTTATAAATATATTTTTAAGAGAACCACTTGCTATTATTATTCTTCTATTTCTTCTTCTCAATCTCAACTCCAAATCTATTCCTCTCCTCGCTCTTCTTCCTTCCTTCTAAATCTTCCTTCCATAATTCTCCCCAACTGTTTGGGAACTGAATTATCTCCCACCTTTTTTGTTCTTTAAACCCCCTTTTCGTCTTTCCTTTTTAAATCTCCATCTACCAAACATAAAACGCCCCCAACAGCGCCAACCTCAAACTCCGTAAACTACCGTACTTGCAGTCCTCGTGCCTTTCTCGGTGGGGTCTTGCTCAAGATATCGACCGTATTTCGTCTCTCGTATTTCATGTGGGCGACCTTGGCGCTCTTGCTGAAGATGGCCGAATCGGTGTCGATTCCAACGTATTCTTCGCTCTCGTCTCCCCCGTCCTCCCCCCCCCTCCTTCCTCCTCCCCTCCCTCCCCCTCCTCCTGCTCGCCCATCAGCTTTTTGCTGCTCGTGATTAGATGGTACGAGTTGTTGGTGAACTTCTTCATGGCTCCGCCGCCCATGCCAACGTTGTGCCTGAGCTCGTCGATCTGAAGAAGCAAGAAGATTGGTGTGTTAGAGTTGTTTGTTGCTGCATAACTGACAACGCATGCTTATTATTCTAACTCGTCGCTTCGCTCCTGGCTCAGACTTCTTCCTCGGACTTCGTCCTCAACTCCTCACTGTCGTCTCACCTGCTGAGGATCACTAACCACGGCTAACGCCATAACGTCGTAGTACACGGAGGTGTAGACGCGCATGTTGACCCCGACGCTGTAGCTCAAAATACTCAGGAACTCCCTCTCCATGAAGTTGACGTCCTTCAGGTCCATGTCCCCTCCGTTGGGCGCGACCATCCTCCAGACCTGGGGGAAGTCTACGTTGTTCAAGCTCACGTCATCCCAAAGCTTCTGGGAGATCATCAGGCTTACTACGAGCATGCACTGCCAGTTGTAGCGGTGCAGGCAGATCTTGCCGCCGCTCTGGTTCACTAGCCTGATGATGAGAATGAAGGCTATTATGTGGCACTCGCTGGTCCATTGGCAGATCTGCGAAGCGAAGACTAGTTAGAATAGCATTTTACGATAACCACATTCCCAGCGAGGAGCAAAGCGACGAGCTCAGGATGAATGTACTCCTTGCGACGGTGATGGCCAGTACGCCGACGAAACTGGCCTGTCTGCATGCAAATCCGTACGAGCAGGGAAGAAGCCAACGTCAAACCGCCAAGGCATCGAGAATTGCCCGTGCGCTTCGCTCCTCGCTGGGCTTCGTCCTCGCTTCATCCTCACCTTGTACAGGTTCGTCAAAAAATCCTCGACTTCCACCGCTGACACGATGGCCTTCCCCGCGTTCTCCTTCCTCTCCTTGCTGTTGACGGGCTTCCTGATTTTCTTCTTGTCTCCCGGGACGGTGAAGATGTCCCAGCACTGGTTCTTGACGTACTTCTCTGGGGGCTCTTCGATCAAGTAGCTGAGGAGGAATCCCAGGCCCAGAATGCACTTCTGCACGTCTGGCTTGTGCACGGAGCTGCGCCTCTGTTCGACCCTCTTGGCCATCGGCAAGCTGACGAAGGTCTTTCCCCTCCTCGAATTAGGACTCTTGCTGTGATAACTACTCTTGGCGCTCTCCTCCAACAACCGCTCATTCGTGGAATTGAAGCTAGAGGTAGGGTCCTTCGGGCTTGGAGGCGTGGCCGGCAAAGTACTGTGATGAGACGAGGAGCGGCGAGCGTGTTAGAGAGAGGATAAGATTGCGGCACTCATCCCTTCGCTCCTCGTTGCATAATAGTGTCTTATACTGTCTTCTAGCTCGTTGCTCGCCGCGTGCTAGAGGTGGAAATTGCGCTCCTCGTTGCATAATGCCGTCGTCTAGCTCGTCGCTTCGCTCGCAAAGCGCTCGCGCTCACCTGGCCTCACTGCCCTCCTTCCTGCCCCCCTCCACCCCCCTGCTTTTGCTCCTCGGACTCCTGAAGGCCTCGATCGGGTTGGTCTTCCAGTCCGTATTCGAGGTCAACCCCGTCGGGTCGCTCTTCCTCTTCATGACCTGCTCCGTCTGCAGCCCTGAAATCAGCGAGACCCTGCTGCTGTAGTTGTTGTCCTGCCACGGCTTGGTCTGACGAAGATGCTCCTCCCAGATGCTCACGTTCTTGAAGTCGCTGACGTCCTCGCTGCACAAACTGGCGGGCAGCGGGCTGGGCAGTGCGACATGGTCGAACAGGGTGCTCCTGAACTTCTTCAGTCCCTCCGACACTTCTGTTATGTTATTCTCCGGCTGCTCGCCGGGTATTGACGGAGTCGAAACCATAAGGGACTTGCCCGCCAGAATCCTATGAGCAACTTCACGTCGAACAAGCTCGTGAATTTTTTCTTGGTTGCTAACCTTGCGCTGGGGGGATAGAAGGAGGGGGGGGGGGGTAGGGGAGTGGGAGGGAGTGGTTGGTTAGTTGTGTGGTGTTGTGTCGGTGTGTAGTGTTGTGTAAATAAATTGTGCCCCCCCAGCCCGTGAAGACGAAGACCGCGAGGAGTGAAGCAACGATGTAGTTCGCAGTTCTAGCGGTGTTGAAATTCGTCGCTCCGCTCAACTCGTCGCATCGCTCCTTGGGCTCACTACGCTCGCCCCACTTCCACCCCCCTTACCTCCATTATACCTCCCGCCTTACTCTTAGGCAAAATCTCAGTACCCTTCGTACCCTTGCTCAACCTTGGGGGGGCACCGCGGCCGCCCGATAGACTCGCAAACGTCGACACTGTTTGGGGAGTTTGCGATGGTGACTGGACGGCGTCGTGTCGAGTTAGTTAGTCGGTTGTACAATTAG